>JAAAQI020203992.1:0-10782 GCA_011800005.2 Stichodactyla mertensii
TAAACAAAGGAAAAAGTCCCAAAGGAATGACACGTGACCTGTATTGGGAAAACAAATACGCCCAAGCGAATAAGGTCAATTGTCCATCCGCAAGAACACGATGGTTTTCATGAGCAGTGAAGGATAACAAGCTATATACATAAAAGTGTCCTTCAAAGTCGAGAATAATAATATGAAACCAGTGAATGATCTCTAATAAAACGGCAACCATGGTTATTCACAAAGGAATGAAAACTTTTGTTCTTCCCCGCGTGAACTCGTTCTAAAGTGTTTGAATGCGAGGCCACGCGGGGGGAATGTATTGTTTCAACCAACATGGCCGCCGCGTGATTAAAGCCCACAGACGCACGCCGAGTCTTGACCTTTTCTTAATTCTATAACATGTGGGCATGCACAGTCGTTTTACTATCTTTAAGTAATGTTTATAAAACAAGAACCGTGTTCTTTACCCAATAACGTACTGAGATTTTTCCTTACCAAGGCTGAACAGTAAATGCGCTCCGAGAGGCTTCCGTTGATTTCCAGACCTGCGCAAGAGTTCAAGACCTAGTCCCAGTTCCCTCAAGGCGTCATTCCATCTACGTGACGTATTTCCGTTCTGATCTACTGTACCACGAGTCAATCCTCTTCCAAGCCGAAGCTTGACCTCGATCAATAAGCTGATCTGTTGTAGATAGATATTTCGTAGAGGCATGATGGGGGATTTTACAGTGCGGTCAATACGTTCTCCAAGATTTACCAGCTGTAGGGGTTTATGGAGGTTTAAACAATAAGTCATTCAGCGTGTGAACATGTTTGGGGGAGGGAGGGGAGGGGTCGATTTCAAAACACTATTAAAATTTATTAAGATCAGAAAGAAAACCCTTTGACAGACACTTAAAGTCGCACCCAAATGGTTTCCGTAATAAAGTACTGCGATTGGATGGGGTGCGATTCAGTGCTACATTTGATTGGCTCAGAAGGAAAACCATTCGAGAGTTACGTCACCGGTTACAACTCGGTTCTGAATCTCGTATTACATCATACCTGTTTAATAAGGATACTAGCTGCTTGATGGTAGGCCGTCAAGGGATCTCGAATGTGAGGCAAGTCCTTAGCGTAGCTTGCTTGTCTGTTCAAGTCAGCGTACTGGGTGACAGCTAACATCAGGAGAAGTTGACCTGAATGCGACAGAGTTTGACATCGCTCCAAACGAATAATCAATTCCTGTTTAAAAATTCAAGATGAAGACTACTTTAGAGCGATCCTGATGCCAAAGGGACTGGGAAGCATGCAGTGTGACGAGCATAGCCGTTTTATCCCGTTTTATTCGAATCTCTGAAATGCGCTTCAGGGAACTGGTATCTTCACAACCAAAAAGATTCCATTTTAGTTTTTCTTGTTTTCGCTTGGGACAGGCCTTGTTGTTTTTGTTTTGATTACCCCCCTCCCCCCCTCACGAGTATACTGCGCTTTTATCAAGGCTATAAATAAGGTGTATATTGTGCGCCCGTGTTCCGAGGTAGTAATAAAGCAGACTTAGTTTGAGTGGGAAATGATGCGCTAAATTCGAAGCCATGGTATAACCATAGTGTAACCATACTGTTACTGTAACCGTATGCGTCGTGGCCATCTCAATGTTACTGCATACCGTATGTAGTATACGTGATGTAGACACTAACGTTCGCTTCCCACCCATACCAAACCGCTTAAACTTTATATATAACAGTAGTATTTCATGGTGCTCAAATTGTCGTCGCCTTCTGCAAATTTTTATTGGGAAACACGCGTACCTCTAGATTGAAACTCTAGATAGGAGTTGTATAGAAAGTAACAAAGCTGTGTCAAAATGCTTCGACAGCTTCAGATATCATCATCAGTAAAACCTGAAAATGAATGCAAATGTGCGTAACAAAAGAGTTACAAACCTCAAGTTTGCTGATCAATTCTTCTGATATCTTTCCATGTTGCAAACTACACAGGAAATCCAACAATGCGAATTCTCCTGCCACCTCAACGTCACCAAACGCTTCCGCTTCGTCAAATCCTTGCCTACAGTGATGTTCACAAGATCCTATATGAGCTGTAATACTCCTGGACGTGCCTCCAAGCTTACCCATACCGCTGTCTTCCTCGATGAGGCTCTTGGCTAGTGCTAGGCGACAGGTCAGCCAGAGACGAGCGTCAAGACGATTACGGGATTGTGACGTGAGGAAGTGATCGATGGCTGGGTTTGGGGAAATGGATCGTAATGGACTGGTGTTGAACATGGATGGAGACCTAAATTTCAGCAAAAAACACTTTTTACATGTGTTTTAAAACTTGAAAAAAGCGGCAAAGATCATGTTCATCGTTTTTCAGGTTGTATATTGATTTTACCATTTTATTTCGGATGTGTTATCGGAAAATTGCAGAAAGAGAAGTGCAACTGAACGCGGTGGAATGCCGTGGTTAACATCCTCTTTTGAAACTCGCAACGCATCAAATGATTGCGCAATCAGCGAGCAATCTCTGGAGAGGTTAAACACTTTGACCTTTAAAACTATACCTGGTCTTTCTTACCCTTTATCGGCGTCCAGTTCATTCAGGACAGCAGCATCTTCTAATAATCTCATAGCAGAGTACACAAGAGAACCAGCCGTGACAGCGTGGTATCGCTGAAGTGAGATCTGGGATAACTCGAGCTTCGCGAGTACAAGAATCTCTAGATCTGATGGCGAGAGGCTGAAGGCTGTACCGTAGAAAAATACGAGTGAATTCATTACAACCAGGATGCAAACAGACCTTGAATTTTTAGTTTGAGCGTTTTCAGGGAAAATAAAAATTGTTGAAAGGAGGGGGACAATCAGAAACGCTTGCCCTCAAACGGGAGCGGGGATCAACCGGGGAGGGGGGGGGGAGGCGGAGGTCAAGGAGTTACCTTTCTTAATCTAAAGGCTTGGACACACGATGCGACGCTGCCTGCAACGGGGAAATCGCACCATGCGTGCTTGACGCTCGACGTCTCCGGTGCTATCGCCGAAGTAGAAATCGTTTCTACTTTTACGGGTGGAACTGCAAGCCATCGGGTGTCCGAGCCTTAAAGGATTAGCGCAGCAAATGCGTCGTTATTTCTCAACATGAGAAGATAAACTCCACGCAACCATGTATCATTCTGTCTAGTATAGGGTATAATTGTACTTACGTTCTTGTTCCATACCCATGTCTTCGGCGTCTTTCACAGCTTCACTAACCTCTTCTAGAATGAGGTCAGCTACATTTAACAGATAACCCTGAAGATAAAACGATTTAATTATCAATGTAATTTTTATTTACACCAACATCATCCATCACCATCGTCATCATCAACATCATCATTATCGTCATCACCACCACCACTATCATCGTCATCATCACCGTATCCGAACACTGTCAATCAACGATCATATATTGTACCTTGAAGGTTTCGGGACTGGCATCAGCTTCTATGATTCTTTTCGGAGGAAGAAGTGCGGCGCTTTTAACACTTAATGTGTCCTCTAGAATCACAACAAAGTAAGGAACGAACATTAAAAAACACCAAGAATTTAACAAAAGGAGGTAGGCATTAGGCATCCGGGAAGCCAATCCCTAATAATCAAAAACATTTTAGAGTCGTCTAGTTAGCTTCTTACCTGATTTCTTAGCTTTTCCAAGCTTCTTTCCAAATTGAAGTATAGGAGGAGGTGCTACCACAGCATGCAGAGCAATTTCTTCTGCTTCGGCCTCTGCTTCAGCCTTCTCGATATAAAAACGATCCAATCTGATGGATTATTAACAATAAAATATTAATGATAATCAACTTTATTAAACAAAGGTCATATGTAACAGTGTGAAATGAGAAACCGGTTGCCTTTTAAGTGTTTAAAAATGACAAGTCAACAACAGCCGCGCTATAGACAAATAAAGCATCAGCCAAAGCAAGAACTAAAGGTACAACAAAAACAACAACAACCACACCTGCAACAACAGTAACGACAACAACAAGAACAACTTTTAAAAATACTTACTCTCCACGCATATTTAAAGGTAATGCATAGATAGACGTTGCCATGGTAATCAGTAAGTGTGCATAGGCTATCTTTAGACGACCGCAGAGTTGTGGTCCATAGAGCGTTATGAGTTGAGGAGACAGACGATACTCAAGTAGGTCGTTGATTACCTGTCACAAAAGAAGTACATTGAACAAACTCATGAATATCACATTACTCTAGCCCCCTAACCTCCTCTCCTCTCCTCTCCTCTCCCCTCCCCCACCTACACCCTCTAATCAAATGAAAATAGAAACTAAGCTATGTAAGTATTGATGGCATGGGTGTCAGTAATGTAAGTGTATACTTATTTCAGAAAAGGTTTTCGCAGCATCAATTGACAATTGACAATAGGAGACCGCAGGGGACGTCAGTACTTTTAATTGTAATTCATTTATTGGTTTCACTTGATACCGCGGTACAACTTTCCATGCTGTCTTCTGTTTTGCAGGTGAATATGTGTGTGTGTGTGTGTGATGGTCTCATATTAATGAATTAATTCAAGGTTAATTTACCAACATCCCTTGAGGTCTCCTGGTGTCAATGGTTAATCGATGCCGCAACAACCTTTTTGAAATAGCTGTAAATAATACGAATAGTTACCTCCAGGTTGTTGGCATCAGTGAATGGAAGGCTGTTGGCAAATGTAGTCTTACTTTTCTGTGATATGAATATACGAGATTAGAAATAAAGAAACAGGGAAGTCAAGTTGCTATGGAGCGTAACACTTAACAATGCGCAGGCAGTTGAGATAAGAATCATTTTACAACATTTCGTTCACACGTCGTGGGATTCTAACTTTCTCGACTAAAGCAGTGCGTCCTGTATATAAAATCTGACAGCAAGCGCATCTTATGTACGTCTAAGGGTCCCCTCGGCGCATCAATGCATCACCACTGATCCTACTAACATTGTACGCACAGCCCAAAGCTGTAAGGGAATTTCTTACTTTATTCTTGGTCTCCACAGATCTAAGACCATCGTATCCAGCTCGAGGTAATCGTTCACCGTTCAATAACTCAGACATCACAGTGATGGCTTGCGAGTACAACCCTAGATCTGTAAGAACACGAGCCTAGAAAATGAAAGAAAAACAATTAGAAAGAAAGAAAGAAATGAGGGAAGAATAGAAGATGCTGTAACAGCACCACAATGGCAACTTCGTGTGAACTTCATAAAACTACGATAACAAAGAAATACTATTTTATGTTATGAATTTGAGTGTCGGACACAGTGCCGAATATTTCTGCCCTGCCCTACCTCCATCCCACCCCCCACCCCCCACCCCCTCTCTCCATCTGAAATAAATATGCTCCTCTCCGTAGTTTCCCACAATTCTTTAGGATTTGCGCGCGCCAGCGAGGTCAGGGGACAAAAACATAGGAAACTGATCGTAGTTTTGGGAAAACACCTCTACTGTGTCTATGCAAGAACACGAAAAGTTCTATTGTTTAGATATTCTATTTAGTAAACCCATTTACATCCTTCTTTCGCATTTTAATCCACATTCGACAAAACGCTGTTTGTTTTCTGTTTAATTTCCGAAGTTTCCTTCATATACTTTGCCTCTAACCAGACCTTGACCTCGTTTGCACGCGCTAAATCAAGGAGAATTATGGGTAACTCCGGGAATGTCCATTTTGTCCAATTGAATCCATCGACCACAGGAATACCAATAGAAAACATTACTAAAAGGCACAGCGATGCTACAGAAACATTTAGATTTCAAGATATGTACGTTACCCTAAGTATGCGAACATCCACGGTGCGTTGTAAGTCTCTACACACGTGACAGGTAAGGTACAGACTGAGGGTCAGCAAGGGAAGAGCCTGAAATAAACGATGACAATTAAAAAGATAGATCAGTGGTTTCTAAAATATACCCTTTTAGCAATTCCCAAAGTCGTTCAATTTTGAGGACAAACAATGGAATTTTAAGGTCCATACACACTAAGGGTTTTGCTCCAGGGGCAGGCTCCCGGGTCATTTTGCACAACAAGTACACACGAGAGAACACGCTGCGGGAGCTTGCTGCATGGTGTGGTTTCGCTGATATTTAACCAGTGAGCGTGAGCCGCGGGCAAAATTCTGCTCCTGCCATAAACCTTTTTACATGAAATCTTTGGTGCACACGATGAAGCAAAGCGACCCCAGAGCCTGCTTCTGGAGCAAAACCCTTAGTGTGTAAAGGCCTTTACTCTCCTAAGAATCGGAAGACTAGTATTATGTTAAGATATTTTATTGTTTTATCCACCAAATAGAACTGCACTGCCTTGGGAATTGCTGCACTCAGTCTATAAGAAATGTTCCAAACTAGCTATCATTGAACACATATTGATATATTTTATTCTCAGGTAAACGATCTGGAAGTTTAACAACACACTTCCCCTCGATTTCTCACGCGACAGCCATTTGAACTCCAGCACTTCTTGTGAGTAAAACATCAAATAAAACTATTGAATGGATATTGGACTCACTATTAGTAAATGTCTAGCACGAGCTAGTTCTTCAGTCACCCATGTTAAAGCAGCCACCACAGACCGTCCATCACTTCTAAACACGTCTGACAGTAGATCAACTCCTGGGAGAAGCTCCTTGACTTCGCACCCACAGCCGATCTCATACAGGGCGTAGTCTTTGTCAGCTGTGGGGTGGGGTAGGGAGGTGTGAAATAGTGCCTATTAGAAAGGATAAAACCAAAAAACAATAAAACTCACGATAATAAGGAAGAGAAATTAGATTCGTGTGGCTGTTTTAAGAACAAGAGTCAAAAAGAAAACAGAGTTTTGATAGACAAGGCTAAGCCAGTGACGTCATAGTAGGAATATTTAACGCGTAAGAATGACGTCAGGTCCATGGGAAAGTGTTTTGCATACCTTGAAAAGTGTGGCAGAGAGCAGGCAACACTCCTGGCGAAGACCGAGGTTAGATGTATGAACATACCTGTACGAGACACAAAGATTACTTTAATAACCCAAAGAAACCCATTGGAAGCATATCCCTGTGGTCGTGGGTTCGGTACTCGGACTTGCTATCTCTTGTGAGGGGTCCTGTGCTTCGAGGATTTTCCTCCGGGTACCTCGGTTTTCCTCCCTCCGCAAAAATCAACATTCTAAATTCCAGTGAATACAGTGGATAAAGAGCCACTTTTTGAAAATGTCACTGTCAAATCCATTATTAAGAAACCTTCCACCGACGTGCCGCTTGGTTTGAGTGGAACGACTGATAAAATTTGCCTGCGCAACGAATTTCGTATGATTGTAAAAAGAAAAAATAGTAAAAAAGTGTAAACCCGTAAGAGGGACGTCGCTGCGCCCGTCATCCACGGCTTATTTCGTACCGTGACCGTACCGCGTGCCATGAATTCTTCCATTCGTACAAAACTTAGACTAATAAATACAGCACTTACTGTGCGATGTTGGAAGCTAGTACTGCAGCCAACAGACATCCCCAGATACCACATCTCTGTAAGAATACCCGACAAGGACTGGCATCTTGCCCTTGAGTAGCAGCGATATCCCTCCAGCTCTTGAGGGAATCAGATGTGTTGAGGATGCTGTCCAGGGCTTCAGCCCACCATTTGTATGCCATTCTGTAAGAAGAAACAAGATAAGTGTCAAAACATTACATGAAGTGTCTGCTTGTGGTTAAACTCATGAAATGGAAAGGGTAAAAACTCTAAGCATTTTTTAAATACTACATATTGTTCCCTACATTCTTCAATCACAGCAACAATTGGAATCCAGTATCCAACGATGATGTTCAAAGTTGAGATTTTTTAGATTCGTGAATCTAAAGCTCACCGTAACGTAATGCACAATGCAGATAATTACAGCTTTTAGAAAGTGAAACAAGTATAAAGATATACCTGATGTTGCCACTGTGGAACATTATGTTACCAAGCTCGTGCATGGCCTGGGCTGCTAGACCACGCTGCTGACGGAACTGGAGCATTTCTGGTGCGATTCAAGAAATAAATTGTGAATCATAAACACATCAAAATAACATGCGTTTGAGTAAACCCATCTCCATCGCCCATCGCCCATCGCCTATCCCTATCCCCATCTCCATACGTCCTAACATCTGTCCAATCTTCTTACCAATGGTCTTATCATAGGAAGAGATAACCACAGCTAGTTGCGATGGTTGTAGTGTATACGTGGCGATGTCTTCCACTGATTCATACACCTCATCTGACAGATCAACAGGAACATCTGTTGGTGGTTTAACTTGTGTGGGTACAAAACCTACCCGTGAGGATCCACGACGTAACATATGATGGCTGCCACCAGAACCTGCTATGAATGAAATGAATTTATAAATCACCAAAGAGTGGTTAACTTAGTCACTCGTATATAAGATTATCACAAGAAACGGCTAAAGTTAAAAACCAACACGTAATTTAAAGAGTTCCACCGCTCCTTGGGATGGCATCAACTTGGGAGAAGGTTTCGGAAAAGGAAAAGGTTTGGAAAAGGTTTGAAAAAGGTTTATCTAACGTTCTGCGTTTCTCTCAAGCTTATAGATCTCTTGCACTAATTCCCAGTTTGGGGTCCTAGGAAATGAGCTTTTCTCTAGAGAATTCAAACCATTTCTCGTGCAAATATTTTTTGACCAACAGGCAGGGATTATTGATTGTGCGACGTAAAATGAAAGGGTTCTATATCTTGTCGATCTACGGGAGGTTCAGATTACCGCAAGCCTTTACCTTTTTGTTGTCCTGCAAGATAACACAACAGTAGCTGTCTGCTGTGTTCAAGCACCCTTGCCGTGTGATGCTTGACGTCAAGAGCCTCGCGTAGATTACTCAGACTCTCATTGATGTCAATAGGCACCGAAATGAGGCGAAGAGCGTCTGTACTACCGCTGTACACGTCATGTCCTATAGGATCTAAATGGACTGCAGGCTCAATGTGTTCGTATTCGGAAGGAACTATAAGGAATTCCTCAGCAATGCCTGTTTCTTTGGACACTTTAATGACTGGCTGGCTCGCGGAGGGTCCATCGTGTTCTTTGACTCGCTCGGCGAGTTTTCGTTGAGCTACGATGAGCATTGGGAACACAGATTCGGCATAACGACTCCTGTCATTTAAGATATTCAAAAATGTCACGTGACTAATACTTATTACGAACCAAAGGGCTATGATTTCAACCCTCTTTAATTCTTATACTACAGCGTGGCTTGAAAATTTCTTCAGCCACTAAGAGGTGAAGAGCTAAAGCGCTCCCAACATATTCAAAACTTTCTCCAAAACGCGTCAAGAGAAAATCCCTCCCCTTATACTGCACGAAGTCAATGTACCTCCCTTATCTTCAATATGCTTGCTACTTGTGATTTTCAGACGACAACAACACCACTATCTGATCCAAATCCTTCACTATTCCTAAAGGTCGTTTTATATGACGCGACGCGCCCGACCCGAGTGCAAATTTCCGACGCAATTCAACGCGTTCGAGCGCGCGCGCCTCAAATCATTCAAAGACAAAGGTTTTTGAATTCAGGAAAAATGTTTTTTTACAAGAAAAGTTGCGTGTATTAACTACAATGATATCTGCCACAGCGAAATGAGATTTTTGGTGTAATGAAATAATTACCTTGACAGTGCGTTAAATCTCAAAATGATGTCAACAACTCGCTCCCATTTGCCTTCATAGAACATCATTTCAGCAGCGTAGAGTACAAGTCTCTTGACCCAACGCGTATCCAACATGGTGTTATTATCCAATGGGATCTCAAAGCGCAGACTGGACCCACCCTTCTCATCCTCCACGCCCGCCATCATTCCAGACTCTTGGGTTATCTCCACGTCACCTTTCTTGAACGTATCGTGCTGTTATAAACAGAAAATACTTGAATATGGAAAAATATACCTTATGGTCTCTTACGTTTTCCATTCGCGCTGTAGGTAAAGAGACTAAGACAGTTTGCCAGTGAATGCGCCAATAAGGTATGCGTCAGGGTAAGAGAGTGGGTTCTCAAGGGTAATAGACATATTTAGCAAAGACGACGCGACCTCAAGAGGACTGCGAGCGCATGAAAAAGAGCGCGCCGTTGTCTTCTAGTTCTACGTTCTCATCAGGACATGCAAAAGCTACAAATGACGTTCTTTATGGAGGTTCGGCATAGGGGGTTATCAAATAACTAGATACCTTATAAGGGGCTCGGGTAAACTTATTTTTAAAAAATAGGATTACATACTTTTCATCCACCTTGAAATGTGGGGGGTGGGGAGAGGGTAGTAAAGGGAAACCAATAGCTTTGGATGGCCCTCCCCTCCATGCCCTACAAATATTGGCTCGGAACCGAAAGTTCGCTGGACCAATCGGTATCCAACATACCTTTTTATTTTGTTCATTGTCCAGTTTGATGTCTCCCTGGAGATGTACAATCATGTCCATCAAACAATCTACCGCAGTGAAGAATGGCTTCCATAGAGCCCCCCTCAGGATGTCAATGTCTGCCTTAATCTCCCCCTGTGGGTCTTCTGTTAGTCTTAGACTTCCTGTCACGACTCGAATTAAGACAACTTGGGTTGTGTTCCACAGGCGACGGCAGGCGTTTTGTAACATAGTCCAGTATTTACCACGATGAGCCAAAACCTACGGGAAACCAAACTGCAAGAATAAAAAATGTGCAACGACCCACACACTCCCCCCCCCCCCACCCCCCCCCCCCCCCCCCCCCCCCCCACAACCCAAAACACAACCACTATAAAATCTTTTTAAAAGATCTTTACATTAAAATAAAAAAACA
>JAAAQI020204103.1:0-21030 GCA_011800005.2 Stichodactyla mertensii
TTGGATACAAACACTTCGACGGACACTGGACACACAAACTAAACAAATCGAACTTGTTGAGGATAAGCCTCAACAAAGAAGATTCACTGTCCTATATTTAAAGGTGAATAATGATATCATACATCCACATAAAAGAACCAACCATCACAAATTATGGCTTAATAATTTAAAATGAACAATAAACCATTTCTCAGTGAACACTATAAAACCAGCAATGTACCTCAGATGCCAGCTGTCTTCTTTTGAAACTTATCATCATTTCTCTCTTTGTATCCATGTCTCTGTTACGGATAGGGTTTCGGTGAGCTTCTGATAAGTTCATATCATCCTAGAACAAAATGAGGGAAAAATATAACAAGATGTAACAGTTTAAGTTCTTATTGAACAACAATCAACATAGTCTAGCTAAGGATTAAATAAAAGTTAAGGGGTATCTCTTGGATTAACAAGAATTGCATGACAAAGCTAGGTGTATTTTCTAGATGGTACTTTTTTCCTCAAAGTATTGTAAACTATAATCTTTGATTACTGTCTATGACAGCAGCAAGCTTTAAATTATAATCAAATAGTTTTGCAAATACCTTTTACTAGTAACTGAATATGAGAATAAGGAATAGGAAACAGTGAACATCTTGTATTAATTATATGGTAATTATTTGCATTTGCTCAGCATGGCTTACTTGGGATTCACTTTTTATTCCATCTCTCTCTTTTGTAAAAGGGTGAGATTTTTTTTCAGTTATCATGTGAACCTTTATTCATAAAATAATGCATTTAAAAAGAAAACAATTTTTTTGTTACCACAATTTAGTCTCAATAGATGAATATTAAAATGGATCCAAAACCAAAGACCTCAACCACTCTTCACTTAAGTGGGGGTTAATTTTTCAAGGTTGTTGCTAAGGAAATTGTAAATGACCAGAAAACGTCGAAAATTGAAAAGATAGAGCAAGATATTTTGAAGTAATGAAAGTTACATGAAGATGCTCCATACTGGATGACATCATTACATGATGTCACAGTGATGTCATCAAACTAGAAAAATTCTATAATTCATCTCATAATGCGTATTTTAGAAAATTAAGCATGGATCATGAACACTCTTTACCTTTTCTTTCCTTTTTCACAAAAATTATGGTGTTTTGGAGCCTTTTAAGGTTTTGGATTTGAACAGTCTTGATTTTTAATACTTTTGATTTTTTGATTATTTTTCACTAAATTTTAAAATTGTTTAGCAGGTTGGTGAAAAGGGCTTTACGATCTTTTAAACATCAATAAAATAGCAAACAAGGGCCAAAATCAGAAAGTATAAAAATCCACTTAGCAACATGGTTAACGTAGCAATGAAATATATTAATCCCTCCTTAATGCAGTGTTCTATCTATGAACAGA
This sequence comes from Stichodactyla mertensii, assembly GCA_011800005.2. Lineage (NCBI taxonomy): Eukaryota > Metazoa > Cnidaria > Anthozoa > Actiniaria > Stichodactylidae > Stichodactyla > Stichodactyla mertensii. The sequence continues at coordinate 1,393 of JAAAQI020204103.1, forward strand.
GATCATTAAACTATAGGTATTGAAATGAACACAGAAATAGTCCGTTTCACATTCCATCACAACTCTATAATCCTTGACCACAGCTTCATTTGGACATTTGTACTTAGTTTATTTGATTTGATGGCACTACTTAAACTTATGCAAAAGTCAAATGAAGAGAAAAAAAATTGCAACGTAAACCAGGGCTTTAGTTTTATCTATGATTTCCCTTCAGTATTTTTCACATTCTTCTTAGATTTGATATTATAATAAACAGCAATATGCGTGTAACTTATATTTTGATCACACATGCATGACATTAGACATAATACCAAGATATTTCGCTCTTTTAATCGATAATATATATTAGTAATCTAAAGTATGAAGCATTTATCAGAGTTAGTTATGGTGGATGGACATAATGACCGTTTTGAGTGATGATGATTCGACGCAAAGAATTTACATTTAATTTAATTAATCCCAAATTACGCATTTTGATTTTTTGGGCAATTATGTAAACTTAAATTAATACAAAAAAAAAGAATTATCCATTGAAGCGTCTGAAGATAGTTAGAAAGCCATTTCGAAAGTAACATTGAAACAGAAAGCTGCTGGCTGATCATAGTTTTCACAGCGATGAAGAAGAATCTTCTAGAAATTCAGTCACAATAAATACGTGTCTTACTTCGAATTATTACGAAAACTATTAAACTTATAAGGTTAAGTTAGCTTAAGCGTAAACTGGAAAATAGATAATCTAAACGCAAAAACGCTAAACCAAGTCAAAATAAGAAGACTGCGATTTTATTTAAAGGAAAACGTCTTAAGCCTGTACACTAGTATTAGAACCTTGTATCTACCAAAACATATAAGCTTAAGGGGTTATATATTACTTACCAACATTTTCTCAAACATCTTGTTAAATTCTTCAGTAGGTAGGTGCTTGATACGATCAAGTTCTTCTTCAAGTTCTTGATATACTTCACCTTCTTCTTCTTTAGTACTTCCAACACGATCCTTGTGCTTATGTCCGCCATTGTACTTGTCCTTCTTGGACTTTGCTGTTCGCATGGATGCAATTCTACCCATCTTACCTAGCTATAAAGAAAACATGACAACCAATAACACTTTCTTAACTGATAAATGACAAACATATTGAGCGAAAAACAGGAAAAACAAAGGTTGTAATCCAAAATAAAAGAGTTGTTTAGCTGTTTGCCTGTAGTAGTAATACTCACTAGAGAACCACTGGGGTTGTTCTTATCTCCACCTCTATCACTCATTTTTACGAACAAGTTATACTGTTGTCAAAATCTCAGTTAGTCTAACTCATGCACATTTTCCCAAATTATATTGGTTTTGGATAATGTCTTCTCTTCGAGTTACGAGGCAAAATTGAGATAAAAGGAAATATTATTTAACTTGTAAATATAAATCATTCGCAAGTGGCTGAACATTGCGCATGAGCAGTAAAGCTGTTTTTATTTTGCTTCCCACAAGTCAATGCAACTTTTTTCTACCTTAATTTATTCCATTTAATTCAGTCTTATAATATTCCCCTCTCCTCCCCCTTTTATTCTCCAGATTTCATTGGAAGATCCTGCTGGTGTAGCTGTAAAACAGCAAAATCGTGATATGTGGTTTAGCGATTTTACACACATCACTTGAATGCGTTAGTCGTGAAAAATTATCCCTCAACTTATTCTTCGAATCATCAGTATAGAGCAGATTTCGTATGACTGTGAAAAAGTCGCGGCACGAACACGGCGCGGACACGGTCAAGACGCGGCAAGGAACTTCAAAATTCTAGAAAACATCACGGTCGCGGCAAGGCACGCTTACGGCAGCGACCGTAAGCGTGCCTTGCCTGCGTACGTCATACGAAATCTGCTCTAAGGATAATTATTTCCGTTATAGTACCATTGCATCATTTTCCATAATAAATATCTATTATCTTAACCAAGCTCAGACACCGTCGGACATGTTACAGCCCGTTAAAAATAGTAAGCTTATTGGCTGAAGAACAAATTATTAACATATTAAAAGCAAAACTGAAAAAGTAAGGATTTTGAAATGTGCATCTTTCTTAGGGGATATTATAAGGGTAGTAAACAAGTGAGTTTTAGTCTTCAGTGATTATATCGAGTTTCACTGAGTTTTAATATAAATGTCAACGATGGAACTGACATGACAACGAATGTATAAGTGGTATCATAGTCTATTAACTATGGTGGTATACGCGATCATTTTCACATCCCAACAGCTTTAAATGTTAGGCCAAATAATTTAATTGACCTTTTTCTCGTATTTTAGCATGAAAATACAACTGGTTGGCTCTTAATGAATTGGAAGTTTTTTAAGGCTCTTAATTAAAGAAGTTTATAGCTATCTCGAATCTGTGTAAACATGCATTACGGCTTCGTAAAACCATTCAAATGGCTTTCTTTCTTACCTTGGTTTTGGGTGTTTTAGAACCTGAAGGACCTTGTAAAGAGCTCATGGTTGAAAAATATTTTATAACCAATGAAATCAAACAGGAGCATTCACCTACAAGCCATCAAATACATCAAAGTCGAACCAACCTTCCTATAACGTTCCGCCATTTTATGGTTTGAAAAGTGACGGCTCGGGAGCTGAATGTGCTAATATATTCAAGTGGCTTACCAAGAACTAATGAATTAATCATATCAGCGTGTCACGACTTTTGCGTGACACAGCCGCGATAAATAACTTCAGTTCTCTCTTTTAATTGTCGTTTTAGTACATCAAAAATTTATGTAAAAAGAGAAATGTGTTATCAGTCACTGCTGCGAAGTGAATATATCTATCTGCGCATGCACTCAGTAAACTCTGATAACTGAAGAACTTATAAACAAACTACCCTATTGAACTATTTTGGTGTGTCTGTCTGTCTGTTACAAGGGCTTTCGATTTCTGAGTGTAAATGTATTTATTCCGTGTAATGTTATCAATAATTAGTTAGAGAAATTTAACAGTCCCACATCGAAAAGATAATGTAGCGAATATGAAAATTTCGCTTGCCTTCCACATAGAATAAGCATCGATTATCATTCACTTTTAAATTTTTCCGGCTTAGTGGGAAGTCCTCAAAAAAGGAAATCCCACGTATTTTAATATAAAAAAATTAAGTTTATTGAAGAATGCCACGCATATTTTAGCTCTTCTTCTCATGTTTTCACCCTTGGATATAGAACCGGGATCAGTTTGAACTGGGCTCATCACCATGCTTTGCAGGGTAAACAGGTTCTACAATTTTAATCCATAGGCTTTTCTGAGATAGCGATTGTGTTTGGAAGTCTAGCTTAGGTAAAAGCATTTATTGTTCATCATGCCTTATATGGTATTATTTATACGACCGCATTGCACCATGTTCGCTATCCCAAAAAAGGCCCAGATGAAGAGGAACTCGTCCCCCAATAAAGGCAATAATTTTTAATATAATAATAACAATAACAATAAACCTTTTTTGCCAATGAAGGCAATTAATTGATGATTAGCATATTGATTCGATATATCAGTCGTTTCAACATGTGTCACTGTTAGCTTTTATTGCCTATTTCAAAGTACCACTTTGTTGTGAATCATGCGGAGATTAATGGATTAAAATCAGTGATTTAACCTTGAGTGTAGACAGTAAATTGGTAGATTTTTCTAATTACTAGTAAACCAATTTTTATCTATATAGAGGATACATGTGCATATGAGGTAAAACAATACTATAAACCAAAAGTCGATTATCTACCCTTAATATAATCCTTTTGTGATGTGCTTCACGCAAACCGCCCTGTCCTAATATGTCCAATCAAGTGATTGTTTATTCTCATTAATTCTCAGTAACCTAATTTCAATACGTACACGGGTGTGTTTAGTGCATTAATACATGGATTCTACCTACGACTTTAAAAAAAGTAGGCAATTTTATTCTATTTATGCCCTCGGTCAGTGAAAAGGCCGAGAGAAGGGTTCTTACATGACGTTTCCACTGTCATACTTGTCATTATCCATGGGATCTTTCTCGATGAATCTCCCCGACAGATCCTTTATCTCAACATCTAACGGCAGATTGTCGTAAGGTGAAGGAGTTCCACTCTTGTTTTTCTCGTTAGGCTTTCCTGGGATGTGCAATCTCATTATCATTACATTCGGGTTTTCTCCAACAGCCACTACCAAGCGATCTCCTACAATATGAACTTGGTTTGGGTATCCGTCCGTGGTGATAGTAGCGAGCTTTCTTCCACTATTCACATCCCAGGTGTTTATGGTATTGGCTTTTGAATCCCGTGCAAATACGACCTCACCGTCTGCAGACAGGTAGACGTTTGAGACCACATCACACGGTATGGTGCGTAAAATAGCGCCTGTGTTGAGATCCCACACGTTTATTCCTCCTTGACCAACACCTGTTACTATTATGTTGCAAACAGTACTAATGGCTGCTGTCATCGAACCTTCGTAGCTGTCTGGCTTCAAGAGTTTGTATTTAATTTCTCCAGTCTCCAAGTCGATGAGATAAGGTGTAGTGTATGCAACAATGCAAACTAGGTACATTCCGTCATCAGAAATTTGAGCGTTGTACAAGGAAAGGACGGTGTCTTTTAGAGTGATAACCTTGTGTTGCTTGTTGGTCGTATTGTACGCATATAGAGGCAAAGTCGTATTTTCTGAGTATGTTTCGCTAGTACTGCTCACGGAAAGGACAGCCATCTTACCGTTTGTACTTAACATCATCTCCTGAAACAAGTGCTTTTCTTTGAACTTGATGATGTCGATGACTTTCCCAGAGTTGATATCCCACACTTTGAGGTTTTTACGACCTCTGCAAAAAAAGCCGAAGAAAATTCAGTCTTCAAGTTAATAAAATGATCTTATTTCATACTTGACACGGTTTTCTTTGTTATTCATCGGGATGTATCACAGATACATCCCGATGAATACGTTAATGAGGGATATATCTAGTTATTGACCCCGGTCAATAACTAGATACATCCCTTGAATTTGTAATGAGGAGTTCATTACAAACTCAACGTATTTGAGGCAGGATTGCGTCCCAGCAAAAGACCACACATTTAGCGGTCTATTGGTGAAACCTTGGCTTATTGTCAATCCCGCCCTCACGGCTCGAAAGCTTGCAAGCCCAAGTGCCATCAGGTGATCTCTTTGCATCCCCTCCTCTGTATGGGATGAGTCAAAGCACTCACTATGACGTAATTATCATCTACGCATGATCTTATTGCTGAAAAAGACAGTGTATGAATATCTAAATATTATCGCACTGTTTTCTCTCGATAATTGCCGTGTTGTGAAAACCTTCTCAAGCATGAAATAAAATACTTAATTACCTCAAACGTCGACAATAAGCCTATACATTCCGCGGGCCTGCGGCCCTCGGGATGTATATGGCTTATTGCCTCCGTTCTCGGTAATTAACTCTTACAGAGATGCTACCTCCGCAACCCTACCCTCCCTACAACAGAAAAAGAGGGTAAGACCCCCCCCCCCGAGGGGACTTACCCGTAAAATGGTCGCGGTTGCTCGTCGTAAGTGCGTAAAGGCGAACGCAACATTTAAACGTGTTTCCAGTCGTAAAGAATAGAATATACATGATCCATCGATTAGATATTCAAAAAAAAAAAAAAACCTTTTTGTGTTTAATTGGGAAAGTTGGTGACCCCATAGGGATACTAAACATTTGTTGCAAAGCCCACCGCGACAGCGCGACAAGACTCAGGACTCAAGTACCTTTTAGGGGTCTTTTTCAAACTTTCCGACGAGCATGGCGTAAGGCCCTTGCAGAGCACAATACCTTGAAATTTAAAACTTTCCTTACTTTGAAAATGAGATCATTCGATGATGGTCTATCATTCCAAATGCATTCATTCTTTTGCAGGCGCTTCCTTCCAATGTTTTTTCAATTATTCCATCTTTGAAATTGAATACCTTGTAGTAAGGATGTTTTTCGTCGTAAATATATCCAACACCACGGGTTGAGTCTCTGGTCAAACGGATTGGATTTGGAAATACTCTCATCCCTGAAGGAAATTTTTTGTTAGCTAGCATGTGTGTTTAATGGTCATCAAATAATTAAATAAAGCATAATGTCATACCTTTCGCTTGACGGACCTTCTTTCCTGTTACGCAATCCCAGACTGACATGTGATTTGTCAGCTGGACAGTTGCCATGGCAATCACATGACGTCTATCAAATCCAGGTGCTATTGAAGTGATTTGGTCTGCTATCTTGTGTCCTTGATATTCGACCACTTTAGTATCAGCTTGATTTTCGTCATCGCTTTCGCGAGTTCTGTCATACACACGAAGTATAAAATCTTGACCAACAGCCAGAATGGTGTCGCCATCTCGTGTAAAAATTTTGAGACGAAAGATAGAGCTTCGTAGTGATCTTTCAGACTCACCGGTCAGCAGATTGGTAGTACAGATTTCAAACATGTCTATTCCTAAAGCCTTCGTTCCATCCTCGGTTATTTGCACCCGTCCCATTCCTTGCATCATCTTGAATGTAGTAATTTCTCGGACTAGGTTGGCTGTGTGAAGGTCATATATTCGGAGGCTATCGAGAGACCCTGGAACGACCACAACTTCATCTCTCTTTGTGATTTTGAGATCATTAATCGCAGCAATGTCCCCATCAGCTTTCTGGGATTTTATGACTATCTTGTCAACTTCCCTTCCTCGTTTGAGATCCACAAAGTGAACAGTATTCTTGGATTTGAGATTATAGACAGTATACTTCCCTCGTGCATCCAGATTCCCAATCTCGTCTTCAACATTGATATCTTTCACGGGGATTTCATGAATTACCTTGCAATCTGACACTTGCCAAACACGCAATGAGTTCCTTGTTAATGCCACTAGGAGATTTTCATCATCGGCGTAAGCTACTGGAGGTTTTTGGTTGTACGAGAACCAATCATCATCATCCACTTCAAACTGCTTCATAATCTGCCCTGTTTCAGTGTTAAGTATGAAGATTGTCTTTCCCCCTGCTAGAAGAAGGAAATTCTTATCCTCCTGGCTAATGGCATTCATTGTTATTCGATACATTGATGGTGGATCTGTGACAGTGAATTTCCGAAGCTGCTTTCCACTCTGATAATCAATTATTTTGATCTCCAGGCCCTCCCCTCCTACACATGTTACTGCCATGGTTTGATTGTCACTCGCAAGGCTGATAAACTCATTGCCATAACCTCCCAATGCAATAGTTGATACTAACGCACCTCCAGGTGCCGTCAAAAACTTGTTATTTGGAATGAAACATGGAACGGATGCATTTTGAGCTTGTTGAAGAATTGTACAAACGTAAGGATATTTCTCTGTTCTGTCTTGGAACTTCAACATACGACCAAGAAGCTGTGTAGAAAACTGTTTTGGTTCAACGGAAAGGGGATGTAATGACAAACGAAGACACTCATTCATGATCTTTACATCAGGATCACGTGGAAAGACGGACAGGTACAAAGAGAAGTCTTCCAAAACACTTTCTATAGACGTTCCTCGCAGTTTCGAAAGCAAAAACTCAAAGTTGCAAAGGGCTTCCTCTTTCATCTTGTCATATTTTCCAGAGTAGAACAAATGATATGGCATCTCACTTAGTTTCCTTAAGTTGAAGATGGGCTTTTCATCGCTGGTATCAAACATCATGGGCTGGCTAGCGACCAGTCTGTCATCTGCATGTTTTTCGCCCTTTTTGTTAATATAAGGCTTTTTCCTTCCCTCGGCCCATGTACCTAGAAAGTACTCGCTCAGATTGGAATGAATCTTCTTTGCCTGCTCTCCATTTAGGTACCTCTCTCTTGCTACTTCAATAAACTGTCGATGATACCAGTAGATCACTCTTGTACCATCGGCGCCTCTGTCTATCAAATAATCTTTGATGTCACCTCGTATGCGGATCCATAGCAACGGTGGTAGTCTTCTTATTGGGGGAGTCCAGTATTGGTACACATCATTCAAGACATCATCGTCAAGAGAGAGTAAGTCTTCGAGTTCGATTTCAGTGAGGCCATTTTTTGATGCTGTAATGTACCCTAAGGCTTGACCAACAAGAACTTTTCCGTGGATTCGCTCCACTCGATCGAATAAACCGCGAATGATGTCTCTTACGTTAGGAGGCAGATCCCATTCTTTGAAAGGAGTGTAGGACTTCCATCTGCAAGATTCATCAAAAGCCAGTTTAAGGTATAATGGCAAGGGACATTCTTGAAAACTGATCATGACTTCATGTCTTTGCTTGGGTTGTAGAGTTCTTTTCGCAGCTTTCAGCCAGTTATCCAGAATAATGTGCGCCTCATTAAGTGGGATTTGTGGAACCTCCATTAAGCTTTCTTCTGGAAACTTAAGCTGCATAAACAAAACGTACATTGAAAAGCTAAGTTAAATCTCGGTGTGCATAACAAAATCTGAAGGAACACTAAACACAAGAGAAACAAATTCTATAAGTAGCAAATTAAAAAGTATTTTGCATAAATGCGCACTATTCACTTCAGGTGTGCGGCAGATATTTACGACTCACCCTTAAACTTGGTAAACACTGATACTGTTCACCTGGTAGTGTGGACAACACAGCATACACATTGGAAGGTAGGTCGCGCGGTAGCCAATCAAGAAGACGTCCACTGTCATCGACGGACAACTGATCGAGGGAATCAAGAACAAGTACCAACTTCATGTTCTGACTGGCTTTATCCAGACACTCGGGGAAAAACTCCACTAGAGATTTAATATCCTGAAAACGATGATAATGAGTTAGGAAACTCATCATGATTAAAAACATAACTGATTCATTACGTATTTGCACTTATTAATCACTGCAAACTAATCATGGGCATCATCTGATTGGATGTAATACAAATACATTAATTTCAAGATAATGACTATACTTTTAATTAACGTCACTAGCTTTTTCAGCCCCAAGGCACGGTCCACTGTTATCGATTGATAGAGTGAAAGCCGGCGGGGGAAACCTTCCTCTTTAGACAACTGAGATTCTAGATTCTAGATTCTAGAAACCAAAGCAAGTGCAAAATTTAATAAATTATGAATGATACCTCTGGAATGTTTGCATTTTCACCGGATATCTTGCACAGTTGTCTGCATACACTTCTTAGGAGTGGTCGTATGCTTGAAGACTCAGGCGAAGTTCCAATAAACCTGCAAACCACAAGAACTGACTCTTCTTCAAACCATGACTTTACGTCTGTGGCAACTTTAGCCATTAAGGACGTTTTTCCACAGCCAGACTCTCCATACAACACAACTGTTCTCTTGTCGTTGTTCAGCAAACCGTTTTTAATTGATTCCAAAAAATCTCTTCTACCAAAGAATGCTTTGCATTTTTTCTGACAGAATGACAGGTGCTGAAAGATATCCTCAGCTAGAGGTTCCCTTGTGTCTGCATTTTCATTTTCGACAATACCACTGCTAATCATCTCTGTCAACTTCTCATAGAAGTCTTTACAAAGTCTTTTCATGTACTGCGCGTGTTCGGATGAAACGTCTGGGTCTATGCCATTTTTATTCCACTTCACATTGTATTGAATGATATTTTTCTTGGATATAGCTTTTGGAAGGTCTTTTTCTCGTAAGTTATTCAATAAGGACTGAGCTTCTTTGTCGACTTCTCCTGGTGTACCCCATGTCTTGTCCATAAAGCTTCCTACCTTGGCGTCTGCAGTATGGTGATCGATATCAGTTATGACGCGCTTAAACCAAAAGGTATGGGTAGATGGACTTTTAGCATTGATGATGCCACGTCGAATTTCGTCTTCTGTCACTATAAAGGAAAAAAAGAAATGAAATATCTTAAAAACATTAGCTTGTTGTGCATTTTATAAAAGTCTCTTACCAGACATATAATACTTAAGCCTGTCATTCCTTTTTGTCAGTACTTCATCTGCTGCCATTCTGAATACCACTTGCATTCTTTCAAAGGCTACCCACCACATGCTTGACGCTTGTTTACGCAATTCCGGATTACCATAGTTACGGTAATCTGGAAGCACGGATGTAATTGGCTGAAGAAGATATTCCGGTGGCACAGTATTATCGTCGCGAACAAACCACAGCTTTAACAGTTCAATATCGTCCTCACTATCAACAGCACTTAGAAGCAACTCAAATTCTGTGGCAGGGATTTTAGGCGGAAATGGACGGTAGCCATACTTTTGACCCAGGAAAGTCTTCACCAAACATCAATATAGAAAACAAATAGCATAAGTATTAAGCCACACAAAAACGTAGGTCAACAACTCTTGCATGGTTACTCACGATAAAGTTGGGCCCGGTAGATAGCTTCTGACATGCGCGTAGTTCCTTCATACAAAGTTCCGAAGTAAGATGATCATCAGTAGACTCGTCTCGTACTCCCCACCTCATATCCACCACCTGAAACTCGTATCCTCGCTCCTGACAGAATTTCTTGATTCGAGGATAGACTTGTACCATCAGTGTGTTACGCTCTACAGATGTGTCTGAAATAAATATCACATGATTATCGACTGAGCATTTGCGGATTAGGCATCAGCAGCACCTTTAAGCTGAGAAGTTATTTCATTACCTGTGAAGGTTGAACTAGTAAAAATCCTCACAACTTTGACATTTTCTGGAAATTCGATGTCTAAATCACCAAAAAGAGCCTTCTGCATTTTCTCGCTGTAGTCTGTAAGGTTAGCCCGAGCATCACCATCTTCACTTTCATCATCTTTGTTGCTAAATTCATTGTCAGCATCTTCATCATCTGTCTCTTCTACTCCCTCCTTGTCTTCCTCCTCCTCCTCCTCCTCCTCCTCACATTCTTCTTCCTCTGGCTCCTCCTCACATTCTTCTTCCTCTGGCTCCTCCTCTTCCTTCTGCACTTTCTCTTCTTCATCGTCTTCGTCCTCGTAATTTATTTTACCTTCATCCTCACTATCACTGTCTGCTTTTGCCTTTCGTTTTTCCTTTTTCCATTTCTAGATAATTAAATTATATAATTCCGATTACTAGAAGTTCACAACCGTTTGTATGGATGTGACGGAACCTAATGCTTTGCACAATAAGGGTTGCGTGATACTTTTTGTTTTGCATAAGAATTAAGAAAGGTTTGCGTGATTGTTGCTAATAAACGTATGGTATTCTATTATTCTTTGAAACTGTGCACATTTACTAATTTGCTGATGCTCTTTCATGTGAAGACAAAATATTTTCTCAATTCATTGAGCTCATTGATTTATGCAAATTAGTGGTGGCTTTATTGCAATAGGGTCTATAATAATTGCAAAAGTTGTATTCATAAAGTGTTCTGGGAAAAAGAAGTGACACAGGTAATTATTGAGGGGCAATAGGATAACTGAGTTCAGAAACATTGTGCTGCAAGTGCCTTCCAGAACTCATCAGGCCAGAATTAAAACAGGTAAATATATTGCGTATTTTTATTATTACTTCTTAGTAATGTAAAACCACAAAGCGGAAATAGAAATGCAATATTATGTTTGGTAAGAATGTGTGGCTCGGTTAGTTAATCATCGTATAGAGTAGTCCGTTCGATTCAGCACCGGTGAGCCTGTGGCAAGTACGGTGTACAACATTAAAGTACCTGTGCTGCAGTCACGGCTCCAAGTTTCTTTTTCTTGCTGCTTCCAGATCCCATACTTGGCGATCTTTACAGGAAAAAACTGTTCATAAAAAAATTTTATTAAAATACAAATCAAGTACAGATCTACGGTTTAATGAATGATAGCAACAAACTTACCAAACTTCAATAATACTAGACTAAAACAACAAACCAAATGATTTTCTTGCGATCAACAGCTTGATTTGAGATCTGGTGTTGTTCAACTAGTGTAGTTTTTGACGTGGATGCGTTTTGGTGCGGTTAGAATTTCGGAATGATTTACTTAGCAAGCGCACCATCTCATCATTCTCGATGAATATAATTTTAAAATCGATTGCATCGATTTTATTGATTGTTTGTGGGTCTTATTTTCGTATTCCTTGCTGAGATCAAGGATTCAGACCATATAGACCAAAGTATAACTGACCCCGCGGCTAGACTGTGGTACCGATTGATGAACATGGTGATAGAAAACCATTGCCTATAAAACGATAGGTTGAAGAAGATATTCTTCGCTCAGCTAATGTTTCCGTGATTCCTGTTTCTGATGTGTGCTGAATGGTATTGCTGAATGGAGATTGCAGATGTAGTCATTCAGATAGTTGGCCGCTCGATCATTCAAATAACGGTGTTTTCACTCACCTGCAGACTTTATAACTGAGAATATTTAAGCAAGTCGTAATCTTGAAGTCGTCTTGTTTACCGGCGGAAAAGAGGTGCAGATTAGAGCACTGAGTTTGACTCGTAGAAATGATGTGTTTCACTAAAGGAGTGTCGATCACTCCGTCTTTTTGTTAGTCTATTTGTCTCGTCATGCGTGTTTTCCTCTCATAAATGATTGACGTCAGTAGTCAGACTCCATGCCGTCATGCAATCGAATGTTATTTCAATCTCGCTAAATATATGCAAACAAGTGCAAAAGTACTGAAATATCGATCCATTTGTAGTAAAGCATACGAACATTAACTTCGCCCGGTTGTCTCTCTCTCTCTTTCTTATTTACTTATTTATTTTAATTTTAATTTTTTTTTACAGAAAACGTGCGATAACTACCATTTCCCAGGTGCGTGTTGTGAATCATATTTAAAATAACATGTGTCCAGCGAAGCGTTTAGATACTTGATGAAAAGAAAAATTATTAATGGTCCGAGTGACTTATATGACAATTATATCTTTTGGCCAGAAGAAAAAAAGAGAAGTAATTACTAGTTAAGATCTTATAGAAAGAGAACGATTTATCGAGTTATTTATTGTGTTGTACCATCAAGGTTTCCATGGACTGTTCGCTAAAAATCTGAAAGTTTTGATCCAGGGATATCTTGTAGAGAAATTTTGTCTTCACTGTCTGTCATATAACCGCAGTCTTTTAATTTACTTTATATGAAATCTTGGCCCTTAGGCCTCGTTTTCATGTTTATGTCGTAAACGTCTTTATACACTGCTGCCCACTAACACCTAGCTTTTACTGAGTTTCTGTTTTGTTTACAGTGCTTGTTATATTATGGCGTCCTCATTTCAAAACCTGTTTCTTCTAACACACTGCAGAGCTTACAAAACGTTGGTCTTGACATAGGCTCTTCATTCCAGCAAGATAGCATTATTTCAAAGATCTCGTTTGAGCAATCGGCCGGTTTTTCCAAACGAAACCCATCTTTAAGCTTACTTAGAAGCTCATGAGGAAGTACTTCGCTGTAAGGCATAGCACCCAAACTCCAAATCTCCCACATCAGAACTCCAAAGGACCATACATCGGATTGCGTTGTGTAGACGTAGTCTTGGATTGATTCAGGAGACATCCATTTCAGAGGAAGACGTCCTCCTTTGGAGTTGAAGTAAATACCATCACAATATATATTTCTTGTAAGTCCAAAATCTGTGATTTTTGCTGTCATATCGTCTGTTACAAGAACATTCCTTGCGGCTAAATCTCGATGAACAAATCGATGTTTTGATATGTGTACCATACCTTTGGCTACATCCAGTGCGAGCTTGGTGCGAGCATGTTGATCAAGGGCCGGAACATTTTCTGAATCAGTATTGACATAAACTGCTTTAGAGCGACGACTGCCTCGGAGTAAATCAAGCAAGGTACCTCCAGATACATATTCAGTTATAATGTACAGAGGTCCATCAATAGTGCAGGCACCAATCAAATTGACTATGTTGGGATGTTTTCCGATCCCTTTAAACATATCAAGCTCACGTAAGAAGTCTTTTATATCTGATCGATCAGAATGCTCTCTAAGACTCTTTATGGCTACTTTCCGGGCTGTTCCTTCTATAAGCAAAAGTAAATTGATAAACATACATTAGGAACAATAGCAATTTAGTTTTAATTGTATCACTAAATAACCTGAATCAGACGGCTACGATGGGATCACTAAGGCCGAGGGAACTAGAGGTATTTACCTTTCATCAAAGTTCCTTCTCTAACTACACCAAACTCGCCCTCACCTATCACCTCGCCAACCAGAAGGCTAGTTTTTGGTATTTCCCATTCGTCTTGGACCAGTGATTCTGAAAGGAAAAGTTTTCATAAGTAGACAGCGTTACTATCAACACAATTTCACTTCAGCAACACTTCAAAGATCTTACCATTTATTGGGTTAAGATAAGAATGCTTTGAGTCTACATGATTGTTTTGATGATCTGATAAATGATCTAGAACTATCTCCTGAGGAGGGACTTGTGAAGGACGCATGGATTTACGATGCCGCAATACTACAAGTATGAGTAGGACTAAAGCAATGAAAGAACCTGTCACTGCCAGTGATATAGATACAGCAGTCTGATTGGAATCTTGTTTTCCACTATTCTTTATGCTATCATTTTCTTCTTTTCCTTTTGTCGTAAACTCCTTAATCGGACTTGGTGGACTTCTATTTCCATGTATTCCCACCAGGATCACTTTTATCAAGTACATAGTGTTCGGTGCTAATCCCGAAAGAACGGTACGGTTAGGACTTGTAATGTTCACGATCTGTTTTTTCCATGAATATTGTGCTCCAACTATTTTAAACTGAAGAATAGTTTCATAATAAGTATTGTGTACATTAAGACTTGCTACAGACCACGTGACTAGAACAGATGTAGAATTGATATCTTTGACTTGTACATTCCGCGGCTGAGGTAATACAGGGAAACAAATACTCCCATTTCCCTCGAAACCAGCTTGACAAACACATTGAAAAGTTCCGAAAAAGTTTTTACATGCTGCATTTGGAGGACATGTCTGTAAACCCCCAGCACATTCATTGATGTCAGTACAAAACGTTCCGTTGCCTGTAAAACCATCAGTGCATCTGCATTTCAAAATACCAGAAACATTCACTGTAACTGCATCTTGATGACAATCCAGAGAGTTATTTCTTACATGCTGAAGCGGGTAACTACAATAGCAGGTCTTGTTTATTGATGAACACGTTGTGTCCTGTCTCTTAGTTGCGTTACAAACCAAATCACATGAATACCCTACCCAACTAGAGTTGCAGTTGCACATGGTATTTTTGATGGCTTTTTGTATACAGCCTGTATTTTTTCTACATGTGTCGCAAGAACACAAGAAGACACTAGGACTCAAAGAGTCTAGTCTTTTACCCGCAAGTTTACTTGGTTTAGCGCACCTCGTTGACATTTTCATTTCCATCTGGATGAGATTACTGTCACTGACATAGTGTTGGATCCATTGACTCATCCACTTCAACATACAGTCACACAGAAAAGGGTTATTATTCATAACCAGTTTCTTCAATGTCGTAAGGCTATTAAATGTTCCATTGTGCAGAACTGATATATTTGTACTGCTTAAATTTAGTGACACTAATTTTAGCAAATGTTTGAAAGTGTTGGATGGTAGAAACAGTAAAGGGTTGGTGCTGAGGTCAAGCTCTTTGAGTTTATCTAATCCTTTGAATTGCGGCTCTTGTCCCGGTAGCTTACTTAATTTGCAGTCATTGATGTGAAGTACTTCGAGGTTCGAAAGTCCCTGAAAGCTATTTTTGTAGATCTCTTCGATAGGATTAAAACTCATGTCCAACATCGTTAACGATGGTAGAATGCCAAAAGTCGTGTCTTGACTTAAATTCTTTAGCAAATTTCCTCCCAAATACAATGACTCTAAATTTGCGAGCCCGTCAAAAGCTTCCTTATCCATTGTAGATATTCTGTTATCACCGAGTTCAAGTGTCGTAAGAGAGTACAGGCCACTGAAGACTTTCTTAGGTAAATGAATGATGATGTTTCTCCGAAGGTTAAGTCTTTTAAGACGTTTAAGTCCTTTAAAGGTTCCAGCATCTATCCGCTTAATGTTATTAAAGTTCAAAAATAGTTCTTCCATAAGTTCTTGGTAAAGAAAGCTACCGTCCTCAACATTTGCTATATGATTGTGCCCTAGTCTCAAAATTTTAAGGTAAGGATATACAGCAAAAGAGGACTTCGTGATGTTAGTGATGCGATTGGAATTTGCAATAAAATTACCAAGAAACGATGGCAAGTTCTTCGGAATGCTGGTCAAGTTACTATCTTGACAAACCACCTGGTATAAGACGTTGTTCTGGTAATGATCCCATGTGGAGCAAAACGAACAAGACTCTGGTTTAATGCAGCTACAACTTCCAGATGAAATATTCAGCAAGCATAAAATGAACAAAAAAAGATAGGACGCCATATTTGACGGTGAGGCGCAGTTCTTTATGTTCGCTTGATATTGCTAAGCTGAGATCGTTCGATACTGAAACCCCGGCGGCGACTGAAACGAGCCTCGACACAACTCGGCTCAACGCTGCTACATCGCCGTTCTTGCCCAGCAGAGCGCGAGAGCCCGGGCTCAGGGTGTTTTGAATCCTTCGGCTGATTTGATTTTTCTAGCTGTTATACCACTACTATAATTTCTCTTTGTAAGTTAGTTACGGCTGCGAATTATAAGGACACTATTTGTAAATATGTACTCTCTTACTCGACAGTTCTTTCAGTTTTGAGTCAGTCACGATAACTCCCCACCATAGCCCCAATCAGTCACCATTCCTGACGTCACTATGACTGTCAGTCAGCGCAGATCATGCTGCGAGAGATAATTCAACATACAACTCACGTTTTAAGAAATTCGGTTCTTTTGGCTTGTCATAGACCACTCAGTCACTAGATTAGGACTATCATTGATGTTTGTGACTTTGACAGAGCACTAAAGCCATGAAAGTAAGCATAACATGAAACGATTACGAAGAACGAAATTTAATGTCAACGTCAGTGGCATCAAACCTGAATCAAAGCATGACTTCGAGCCGCCAGGAAGTTACAAACAGAGCAACGCAACTGATATAACTAAAGGTATGAAGCATTTCTACTTCCAACCAGCACAATTTCATTAACAGTGTTTAATTGTGATCACCACTGACAATATTCTTCCGCTATTAAATATACACTTCACTTCATAATGATGCATATAAATCATAATTTATTCTAAAATTATAGTTGTTTAGTTATAAGGGTCCTAGCTAGGTTTTACGAAAGTGTACAAACTCGGCCAAACTGGTTAAAGATTGAATCAGATCCTGACCTAAAGAGTAACTTGGACTGGCGAACTAAGCTTAATGTTGAATACAACACTAATATGTGATGCACAAATTCAGCTTATGTTTGACATGAGAGGTATTTCGAGTATTTCGTGACAAATATCGATCAGGGAAACACCATGATCAAGCTGGCTTAAAATTAAAATCTCGATCAAAAAGAAACTCATTACTTATTGCTGACTTGAAAAAGAAGTTGTTATAATTTCCTAGTAGAATGTAGTAATTATATTTTCAATCACCGTGAAGATACGAACCTACCCTTTATTATGACTTGGTTAGAAGCTAAATTATGCGCAGTGCCCAAGCGTGGCATTATATATGACTGTTTAGTAAAACTGATTGCAATACTTTTCACAGATGAGAATCTTATGCTTAAGGAACTTAACATCACGAGTGAGAATCTGACAATTCTGAACAAAATTGGTGAAGGAACATTCGGGATTGTCTTGAAGGCAACTTTAGCATGCTCAGGTAAATTAACTAGCTATAGATATATCAATGGATTGTTGAGAATTAGGATAATAACTTTTCTATTAACTTTTCTTGTACAGAGGGTGACTCACTGAAAAAGGTAGCTCTGAAGAGCGTAAAACAAACTGCAGGTTGCCGTTCTGACAGTGAAGCAACGTCCAATCTTCTAGCTGAACTGAAAGTTATGCGCAAAATAGGTCATCATCCAAATGTGGTGGATCTTCTTGGTGTTTGTCATGTAGAAGGGTCTCTTTATATAGTAACGGAATATCTGCCAGGGGGTACCCTACTAGAGTTTCTAAGACGATGTCGATGTACAAAGGGTACATGTAATCCATATGTTGACATGAGTGAACATGTGTTGTTACGTCTTGCATTAGGTATCTGTCAGGCAATGGACCACTTAACTTCTTGTGAACTCATCCATGGAGATCTTTCAACTAGAAATATTTTACTAAGCGAGCAAAGAGTTCCAAAAATTATTGACTTCGGTATGTCTCGCGATTTTAAAGACAGTAGATTATTAGATGCTAAGAGTAAAGGTCCTCAAGGTAAACTACCTATTAAATGGATGGCAATAGAGTCTCTAAGACATGGAATATTTACCAAGAAATCTGATGTTTGGTCTTTTGGTGTTGTAATGTGGGAGATAATAACATTAGGAGGATCTCCATATCCTGGTATACCATCACGTCATCTCCTCAATAGACTTGTGCTAGGATATCGAATGGAAAAACCTCCTCACTGCTCTAGCCAATATTATGAAATAACGAAAAGATGCTGGGAAATGGACCCTTCAATCAGAATCGCCTTTCCCGAAATCGTAATTTCTTTGCGAAACCTGCTGGAACAATGTGACAGAGAAAACTTTATCGAACTAGAGACTTTATGTAAATCATATCCATTTATGGACCTTGGACTGGATAGTAGACACACATTGCAATGAAAAACGAAGACGTTCAGTGATACACCCACATGTATGTCATAATACCCATTGGAAAGGGGGCTTACAGTTACCCTAGGCCCCCCTGGTTACACCTGTGATTTTTTAGGTCGATTCAGTTTTATATCAAGGCTTATTATTTAGCAGCCACAGTTAGGGACTGTACGGTTTTGATGGGGGTGGGTGGGGTGGATGGGCGGGCTAGAGTATTTGAAGGGAGGGTCATTGACGAAACCCGACGTTTGTGAAGGGTCAAGCTTTTACTTTTTCTTGTTAGTGTGGGTCACCTCTCTTTTTGGCCATTTCAAATGTAATTGTAATAGTCAACGAAATGAGCCATATTTATACAAATCGAATAGGAAAGCGTACCAGTCGTTTCTTCATTAGGGTACACAGCAGTGTAAATGTACGCATGTTTGACCGTCACACTGAAAATTGCATAAAGCGAAGGCCGGAATGCGTCTCGCTTAACGATCCCAGACCCCTTTACGCCTATAGACCCTAACTCTAGTGACGAAATTCATGTCTGAAGGTATCGCCCCGCTGTGGCTGGATTGTTTGAACTGAGAAACGCTATCTTCTCTTTCACAAGTTTCAGTGTTTCATTTAACTTCAATTGCTACTGACTCTCTCGTTGGTGTCCTACTTTCCAGTGTGTTGTAGGGGGACACCACAATATCAACATGCAGTGCTTCAACCTTCCTCAAAATCACCACAAACACACTTTCCTCGGGCAACTCCACGCGAATCCACACCTATAACTCCCTGATTACTATCAAGTGATGAAGCATTAGTTGTGGCAAACTCGTGGTTTCCATGCCAAAACCGCATAGCTTTTTTATCATTTATAAAAACTGCTTTATTACCGTCCGTACTATAAAGATGCTCGAGATTGACTGTTCTCATTTCTCGCCGGAAAAGCGCAAGGAAAAGTAAATTTTAAATACTCGGATATAAGAGAAGATCAAATGAAGAGACAAGAATTCCTGTTACTCCGAGTTTCGTGCTCACGCACTCATCAGACAGTATTAAATACTGTCTGA
>JAAAQI020204214.1:0-21005 GCA_011800005.2 Stichodactyla mertensii
TCTATTGTTTGGAATACCAATCTATTGTTTTTTAAACCAATCATGAAACTCGTTCCGATCGGTACTACCTGGCTCAAAATCTGCTCTGGATCGCACGTTTACCCACCGCGTTTTATGGTTGTATGAATTTTGAATTTTGAATCTTTAACGCTTTACTTTCACTCTGCAGATGTTTGAAGATATAGCGCCTCACCTTTCGATTCACTCCGGTAACCTCACTCGTGGAAAATTCCTTGGCAAAGGCACATTCGGCTCAGTCTTCCGTGGAGAGCTCAAAGGCGCTTCAGGGGATTCATTAGCAATTGCCATGAAGATGCCGCTGAACAATGATGTGGGAGAAGACGCTAAACCAGAGGAACGACAAGCTGCTGAAGCAGCTAAGAGAGCGCTGAGGGATAACCCTACCATGGCTTTGAATGACGCTTACAGGTTTGATTAGATGCTTTGGTTCTTTAGTCTTGAGTACACGAATTCCCAAGAAAATCCCTCCCTCCCTCCCTCCTTCCCTTCCCCCCTTCATCCATCCATCCATCCCTTCATCCATCCCTCCCTCCTTCCCTTCCCCCCTTCATCCATCCATCCATCCCTCCCTCCCTCCCTCCTTCCCTTCCTCCCTTCATCCATTCCTTCATCCATCCCTCCCTCCCTCCCTCCCTCCCTTCATTCATCCCTCCCTTCCTCCCTCCCTCCTTCCCTTCCTCCCTCTATCCCTCCCTCCCTTCATCTATCCATCCCTCCATCCTTCCTTTCTTCCTTTCCTCCTTTCCTTTCATCCCATCTTTCCCTCCACCCATAATTTTTGTTTATTTTACTTTTTTACTATTTTCATACAAAACCCACGGTTATTATTACTTTGTAAAGACGGTCATAAGTATTTTCTCATGGTTTTTGTATATTTTTCCTTGCAGGACTGTCCGACAAGAAATTTCCATTTTACTCCCATTGCGACACCCGAATATCGTGTCACTAACAGGCTTCTGTCTCAATCCCTTGTGTATGGTCATCGAGTTTGCGCCTCTAGGGGCCCTGGACCGCATCTTAGCCAATTACAAGAGAGCAGGTGCTCGTCTGAATCCTTACGTCATTCAAAAATGCATCGTACAGGTAAACAAGAGTTTCTTATTAGATTACCACGATAAGGCATCATGGGTACTCTTTGGTGCTATTGTTAGACCACTTGTTCCATCTACGGCAGTTTTAGAGGTTATGTATCTAATGGAGCTTTCAAGATGTGACGTATTTCCGGGTTTAATTACTCACAAAATCTGTTAAATTAAAGCCTGCTATAAAAAGAAAAATTAAGAAAAAAAATATTCATAGAACTTCGTTTCATTTACTAGTGCACACAAGAGAGCATGTTGCGGGAGCTTGCTGCATGGTTTGGTCACGCTCGCTGATATTTAACCAGTTTAACAACAGGGAGCGTGAGCTGGGAGCAAAATTCTGCTCCCGCCACAACCTTTTTTATGTGAAATCTTGAGTACACACGAAGGAGCGAAACTACCCTGGAGCCTGCTTCCCAAAACCCGTAGTTTGTATAGCCCTTAAAAGCTGTCTGGGAGTAATTGAAATACTAGCGATATCTCTACTTTTACCAATTTACTGCAATTTTTGCTTTTTTCTGATTTATTTTTCAGTGTGCCTCTGCTCTGAAATACCTCCACAAGCATCACATCATCTACCGAGATCTCAAATCAGAGAACATTCTGGCCTGGACTTTCCCCCAACCCCACACAGCCGATCAAGGAACACACGAGATCGTCATCAAGCTTGCTGATTACGGTATCAGCCGTACAGCGGCTTTAGCGGGAATGAAGGGCCTTGGAGGAACCCCTGGATTTATGGCCCCTGAAATTGAGAAGTACGTTGGTAAAGAGGCGTATACAGATAAGGTATGGCATGCAATAACTCTGAAATGGCTTCCCATAAGAATGGTTATCGTATGAGTGAGAAACGAACGGCACTGACTTACCGCACGTACTTGGTACGGTATACAGTAACAATGAAATGGCTTCCCATATAAATTGGTTAGGAAACGTACGCTACTGACTAACTTACACTCAGGGTGCGCGTCCATTCAGTTATGAATGCATGAGCGAGGCTACTATGCACGAGAGAAGCGTTAGAGTTGTACGATACCGATTGAGACTCTAGCTTCTTGAGCCGCCCTCAAAGATGCGCACGCAGCCTTGACAAAAAGGGTCGATTGCCAACGAGCACCATACCAAGACAATGTATGCCAATATTAGCTACTAGTGTTGGTTTAAATGGCAAATGATTTTAATTCCAGGTGGATACGTTTTCTTTTGGTATGTACATCTACGAGTTGCTTACTCTTCACCAGCCCTTCTGTGATCTCAGTCCTGCGCAGGTCAAACAGATGATCGTAGAGGGACAGCGACCGCCGCTGACACCAAAGGTACGATAGAGATTAGTGACTCTCTGGACCAATCAGGAACCGTTAAATCCGTTTCATTCAATGTAATACGACAATCTCAGCCATCCCAGACCTCCTAGAAACCTATAATAATTTTCATAGGATCAAATAAAGCCCCTACTTTTAACCAAAACCTATTGTATTACTTATGAATTGGAAGGAAATTTTATAATTTCGTTGTTTTAAGTGAATCATGGTTATAAAATTTATAAAAAGGTATGTTTTGAACTTCAGACAGTTAATTTTTATTCCTACCGGTATTTTTCGTTTTGTGTTTACAGGTGCTTTTGTCCTGGACTTGTTATCAAATCAAAGTTGCAACTTTATAATTATAAAATGTTTGGCGCAAAACTACAATGTTCACATATCTATAGATACAATTTCTTGCGCACATTGCTTAAAACTGATCTTTAAGTTCTATAAGGCCCGTTTCAAACGTCGCATCTCACATGTGCCGAATCTAATGCAAATGAGCAAAACCTATTGTTTAAGTTCATTTGCATTAGATTCAGCACATGTCTGAGATTCGACGTTTGAAACGGGCCTTAATGTTGCAGTAAAGCTCCTATATTTGTGAGTGTGTTATTTGAGTCTCTTTCATATTGACCTCTTTTGATAATAGCGGCATCTCATTAGCATAATCCTGAAATTTTAATTATTTGCAAAAATTTCCTCTGTCTCTGAATGATTCAAAAGAACATTATTGTCAAAGGAAAAAGGAAAAAAGGAAAAAAGTTTAAGTCCTTAAGGAATTGCAAGCACTTTAATTTGTGAGAAAAGAAGAAACGAGGTCACCCAGGCCTGTTATCTCAAATCCATACAAAGTTGCCTAATTTTGATCCAAAAACTCTTGCGAATTTTGTTCCTATGCCATTCAGAGTTACTGATTTTAAAATGTTCAGATTCTTTCAGATGGTACCTGCATTTTTAAAGGTTACAATAAATTTGACTCCTTATTGAAGCCCTTATTACTAAATGACCTCAGTGTACGAAGGGCCGTATGACACAGAGATTTAACTCATTCAAATCCCTTTCTGATATAGGACCGAAAAGGGCCCGTATTCGCCATGGACCTCATGGCATGGTGCTGGGAACAAGACTCCGAAAAACGGCCCACCTCGGCCCAGGTCTACGCGTTAGCTTCATCCCCAGAATTCGCGCGCCTGACAGACGTACTTACATTTGACAAACAGCTGACCATCAACTGCGCCGTAACCGCGGGCTCGCGAGTTAACTCTGGGTGCGGAGCCGATGGTAGACCTAGTGTTGGGAATGAGGTCTGGGTGTGTAGGAACGAACTGAATGCTGGGATAGGTACGAGCAAGATTAATATCGTCAAGTACAGTGGTGGACGATTTAGTCATAAAGAGGTGAGTTATTTTTGAGTCCTTATGGGCTCACGCGGCGGCCATGTTGGTTGAAAAAATACATTTCTCCCGCGTGGCCTTACGAGTTCACGCGGGAAAGGGCAAAAGCTTTCACTCTTGGGAATAAACAATAAAGCCAACATTCAATTAACGTTGCAGCTGAAAAAAGCCTAAAAACTTTCATTTATCTTTTGTTTACCAACAAACTTCGCTGTAAGCTATCTAAGAATTAAGTAATATATGTCCAAGTTGTAGAATTTGCAAGCGTACAGTGAGTTTCTTATTGTAATAATGTCACAGTGAAACAAATTTCAAGATTCCGTTCTCAAAGCTTTAGGCTTTAGGCTTTTTGAGTGACAACGTTAAGTGAATTAACTATATATCTTGAGGAAAGCCTCATTGCAGTATCGCGAAAAGAAAAAATAAATATAACTTTTTACTATTGTAGGAATTAACGGTTGGCAAGTCCTGTATTCGCGTAGCGTGTAGTGTTGGCAGTACAGTTTGGCTGGGTACAGAGTCCGGCACGTTGCACGTGTACTGTGGAATCACGAACCGTGAGTTATGTAGAGGTGTGATAAAACGTGCTAAATATATCCTGAGCATGGCCCACATTCCTCGCTGCAACTGGGTCTTAGTAACCCTGGCGGACGGGTCCGTTTTAGCGTATAATGATAACATATGTAATCATTACTATTACGGCGACTCGCCCTCCAATACTCCGACCCAAGAACTTTCACCCAGTCGGGGGTACCCGGGAAATGGTAACCCTATTCACTGTATTGCATCTGTACCGGTCATGTACCCCCGGATTACTGACCCTCCGAGTGAGGATACGACTCGTGTGAGCCCTGAGCCTACGGAGGATTACATATGCGAAGTATGGTGCGGGCAAGAGAAAGGTGAGATAACGGTGCTTGACGGCGAAGAACTTCAAAAAATCTCAACAATGCCAGCTGAGGATTCAGATTCTGATGTCATGATTTTAAAAGAGCAGAGCGTATCGCATCTTGTGACGTGTAGGACCTTCAAGTCGACAATAGATAACGAGGATCCACTCGCTAAGTCAGTTTGGGTGGCGCTTTATCCTGGGACGCGTGTCTTTCGGTGGGATGCACAAGAGAAGAGAACTTTGCGAAGCGTTGACTGCTCGTCGTATAAACCTAAATTTGAAGGTACAAAAATATTCTTAATTTTTTTCCATAAGATTATCAGTCAGATTCTAATTGCTATATTTCATTGTGACGTCACGGCTTGTTTATGAGGGGGGACTGAATCTTCTAGGACAATAGAAATTTGAACAAAATTCGCTCTGCTAAGAAAAGATTCCTCTTGTCTGTTTCCGAATAGAGGCTTTGCATCATCACGTGATGGCACCCATAAGAGGGGACTTAACAATACAGTCTTTTACTGGGGTACCTGTGGTAGACCAGTCTAAAAATGCGTCGCGTGTTTCCGGGTTTTTTCCCCCCTGTGCAGCAAAATCCAAAAGTTGCGCAATCGGTACTCAGGACTCTGCATTTCATGTAAGCTACAGGGTTCCCGGATGCAAGGGAATCAACTGATGCAGATGTAAATCGATATGTCAATACTCCAGTTTCGAGTTGTCTGTTGCTCTGTGTTAGCCTCGTTTTTGTGTAGAATATTCACGTGTTGCAGTGAAGGTCCATGGAATTTCAAAGTGTTTGTATTGTTGAAGTTATGCATTCTTTACTTTATCGTTGGCATTTATGTGAATGTTTTAACACTGAAATGAGGCTAACACTGAGCAACAGAGAACTCGAAACTGGAGTATTACAGTTGATGCAAACGTAATGGTATGGGTGGTCACGTAACATACAGGCAAACTGCGCATGCTCTCATTCGATCGCCGCTGTTCAAAAGCAATCGAAGGCTCGCAAAATATTGTTTTAAACGTATAGTGATATAGTTCCATATTTTTATATGAAAATATGGAAGCCTTGGCCGAAAGTCTGACTATCCTATCTGACGTACGTTTCATGTCTATCCCATCTGACATACGTTTCATGACTATCCCTGAATGACATACGTTTCGTGTCTATCCCTGAATGACATACGTTTCACCCTGAACAATATACGTTTCATAGACCGGCAGTTAGGCGGAGTATAGTATGCCCAGGTTGAACTAACACACCGAATTGACAAATAATACAGTCTTTGCAATCGCTTGCTACTTCTGAATCAGGATAGGATAGTTTGATTTGTATAATAGCATTGGTTCCGCTATTTTTATATACAAATATTGAAAACCTTGGCCGGCAGTCTATCCCATCTGAAATACGTTTCATGTCTATTCTATCTTACATACGTTTCATGTCTATCCCGTCTGACATACGTTTCATGTCTTTCCCATCTGACATACGTTTCATGTCAATCCCATCTGACATACGTTTCATGTCTATCCCATCTGACATTCGTTTCATGTCTATCCCATCTGACATACGTTTCATGTCTATCCCCGAAAGAAATACGTTTCGTGACTATCCCTGAATGAAATACGTTTCATGACTATCCCTGAACGACATTCGTTTCATGTCTATCCCATCTGACATATGATTCATGTCTATCCCATTTGACCAGATTCAATTGTTCCTGCCTCCTGTGATGGCTGCCATCACGTGATGGTGCAAAGCCTCTATATAAAATGTACTGATGTTAAATACACAATATTTACTGCATTTGGTGGCTGTTAACGCTTTTCTACGGTCTACAAAACGCATTTAAAACCCCGTTACACTGTGGAATTTTCTCAGCAACTGATCTCGCAATCTTGAAAATGTAACGTTGCAAGTTGCCGAGGTGAGATGTTACACTGTAACGCAATCTCAGCAATTTGTTGCGATTTTTCACCGAGGTAGGCTGGGGGGAACTCGAAATAATAATTGGATGATTACGAAGATGTATGCATGCGCTCTTAAAACTAAGGTGTTATAATTGCGAAAAAAGCTGTTGTACGGGTAATATACTGTGAAACGGCGCTGTAAGTTGCTGCAATCCGTTGCGCGGATAAGTACAACTGATTTCTACTTCATGCAACGCTGTGCGCAACAACAAAAAATTGCGAGACAACCCCGCTACACTGCAATTCTTCAGCACTTCTTTGTCTCGCAGCGGCATTGCGAGACGAGTTGCTGAGAACATTGCACAGTGTTACGGGGCTTTTGACTTTCTTTGTGTTGTTACTGTTTTGACCCCTCCCACGACCATGATCCTTAGCGTTGAAACAATAAATTGTTTTGATGTGATGTCATAATAAAATAGGACAATACGCTGCTCTCTTACCACCGATAAAGCATTTCGTTTTTGGCTTATTTGTATCAAATTTGAGGAGCACTTTGCGTGAACACAGTAGTGAAGGATAACAAGCTATTGTATTTATGGAAAGTGTCCCTCAAAGTCGAGAATAAGAAACCAGTAAATAGAACCTCCGCGAATTCGCTTCACTGACCGCAAACCACTTAATGTATTTGCTTTTTTTCAGTTCCGAAATCAGGGAAGGGAAGATTACAACGCTCCGATGGAATTCGACAGGGACAGCTCAGCGGTATCTTGAAATTTAGCTTTTTGAAAATCATAATCATTACCATCAAGATCATCTCATCATCTTATTATTATTATTTGTTTGTTTGTCTGTTTGTCTGTTTCTTATTTATTTATTTGTTCAAAAATCAGTGTTAGCAGATATTGAAAGTAAACTGAAACAGACTCAGAATGACTCGGTAAAACCTGATGAGATATGTTTATCTAATTTGATCAATTTTCGTGGAACGTCTAGAGATATACCCGCGCATGAATCTTTAATGTGCGCACGTATTGTATCCCATTTTTTTAAAAAATCTGATTACTCAACGAACAAGCCAAAAGGAGCCAATTACTTTAATATCACAAAAGCCGAGTTTGGGCTGCCTGTGGTTAAACACCCTGTCACGAGGTTTGTGGGTTATGAAGAACAAACTGAATCCACTACAATCGACTTGTTCTACGACTTGCGTTCTCGATTTCAAGGGGTTCATGTGGTTTTAATTTCCCCGCAAAGCTCAAAACTGGGACTGAAGCTCGACTCAATCTGTAATCTAGCCGCCGGCCGGCTCACCGTTCTGTTTTCACTTTTAGGGCGAAAAAAGCAAAACTAAATGAATAAATAGCAAAAAAAATCCTCATGAAGGGGGGAAAAACTAATTGTAGGACATTTTTACAAGAATTATTTGAGCCTTATCTGTAGATTTGAAGTGGATTTAACAACGTACGACTGCCCAACTCATTAGACATGCAACATCAAGCTAACCGTCTTTGATAAAGTTAACATCCTTTACAATATTGCATTCATTTTTCGACTTTTTCCTCTGACAAGCTTATTTTAATATTCTTAATTTTTCTCTGGCCTAATTTTAGAATGATAATTTCTCATTCCCGAAAGCTTTACAAAATTTATTCTTTATTAAATTATTCCTTTTTATTATATTATTCCTTTTAAAAATCTTAATGATTTGATAGGCAGATGTTCTCTTGTATTAGACTTTATTCAATTTGTCAGCGATAAAGAAATCTCTTGAGGTGTTTAATGGAAGACCGGAGCTTTGTTTGAAGATAGTATTCGTCGGTAATTATTTTCCTTCAGTACGACAATGAAACAAGACCATGGCAGCCATGTTGGCTTTTAACTAAAACGAAAACTTTTGCACTCACACTTTCATTCTCGAAAATTAAATACAAATTTGTGGATTTTTTTTTTAAATTCTTCTTCCGGCCAAAATGCTGAAAATTATTCTGTCGTATAAAAGATTTTTACAAAAGAAGAGTATGGTCAAAGTTAGACTTTTTTTACTACCTCAAATCTTCGAATATAGCTAATTCACTTAACGTTGTTGCTGAAAAAAGCCTAAAGCCTAAAGCTTTGAGAGCGGAATCATGAACCTTTTTTTTATCACCGTGACATCTTTACAATAAGAAACTCACTGTATGCTTGCAAATTCTACAAACTTGGACACATATTCCTTAATTTCTTCTAGATAACCTACAGCGAAGTTTGTTAGTAAACGAAAGATGGTTGAAAGCCTTAAGGCTTTTTTCAGCGACAACGTTAATTGAAATAGCTATATTTGCCAGGGAATTGAGTCGCTAGTATTTCAAGAAACACATTGTTTTGATTCAATCTTTTTATAGAGATTCTTCACTTTTATGTCAGTTAATTCTTCGAGGAAGCCCACGGCTATTTTACATCCCACGGCTATTTTACATCCCACGGCTATTTTACATCCCACGGAGAAGCATTCAATGTCACTACTTGCTTAATAAATAAAGAGCTTCCAACCACTTGTTCGTGGGGCAAAACAGAGTGTATCTTTATAAACATCTTTCTTTAAATTTCCTGCTTGTGTGAAAAACATGTCATTTTATTCTGCCACAAGAACGCGTTCTTTGAAACGCTTCGGCATTAGTTTTTCAAACATATGATGATAACCCACCTTTGAGCAACATTTTTTTAATATTTTTAGTATAAATTTGGGGTAAATTCTCAGAATTTTGCAAACATGCTTAATGCTTTTGGAAACTTCTGTGTTTTGTTATTAATATTGTTTCTTTGGAGATCTTTTTTGTTGGTAATATTTTTGACCGTTGCGAAGTAGACAACGATAATCCCTTGGGGGAGGGGGAGAGATGGCCTTTGTTGTTTAACCAAGCAACAGTGTTCTGATTCGTAGCAGAAAAATTTGAAAAATCCTTCGCCAATATCTCTTTAAACCAATATCCATTAAATCATTTAGCAATGGAATCTTTTTACCTAACTTTAAAGAAAATGAAATCGTTACAAATCAGGTTTTCTGACAATTGGAGGCAGAATGCCATAGGCCATTTTTGAATAAATTTGACAAAGCATTTTCAGGACCTGTAATCGCATTTTTAGCGGATGTGTCTGGATTTCGCCGTAATGAAGATTCGAGAAATTAATTTCTCAAATCCATGGCAATTTTCATGTTTTAATTCAAATATTAGGCAGCGAACTGTAAGAAAAGTGAATTACTTTTTTCAATTTAGTTTTCGATACACTCGTTTGCATATATATTGCCTGACAAGGCTTTGTGTGGGGACAAGTTTAATGACTCATTTTGAAACAAACAGCTTGTTATTATACAAGTCAAATACTCGTTTTGATGAGGGTGGTTATACTAGTATCATAGTACTCTTTTTGACAGTCTTTGATGTGAATTCCTTTTTTCCCCTTGTTTTTATTAAGTTCTTTCCTTCATTACCTTTTCCATTAAATTCTGTACTAAAAATCAATATCCTCATTACGTGTTTCAACGATTGTCCTACGGCACACGTTTGTGCCCAAGGGAGTCAAGCCACAAACATTAATCACAATCGAATCACAAGACTTTGTTTTGACGTGTCCATGACAACCAATCCCTGCCGTTAAAACCAGACTGTCAAACATGTCACATCTTTTGGAAATCTCTTGAAAAGATTTTGCATTTTCAAGTTTTTCCAACATAAAATATTACCAGTTAGACTTCGCTAAAGGGAGTGTTGCTCTTCTCTTTTTAAACCTTTTTTTTTGTTGTTGTTGGACAAAGAATGTCTTTTGAGCAGCTGCTTGAAAGGGGATTTTGGAAGTACAAAAACCAAGTTTTTCCTTGTATTTTAATAACTTGTCGGATTGTTAGGTAACAAACCCCAAAAGGATTACTGAGAAAAATGGCCTGCAAAAAGGAAAAAAATTAATTCTAGCTTTCTTTGCCAACCATTCAAAAATTGTAGTCTATAAGCTCTGCTTTTCTCTAGTTAAACATTACAAATTCAACTCCAAACCCGAATTTATCTTAGTGTGGACATTAGTCGTAAAAATGATTCAATACAAAGTATTCCAAGTCAATATTTTGACGTTCAGTATCTTAGAAGATCCTAGTGCTTAATTTCTAAAGAAGTCAAGACAATAGATGGCTTCCATGTTAATTATATCTACGGTTTGTATGTGTTTGTAATTAGTGTGTTGTTACACACCCAAACTGAGACCCCGTCCACACTAATGCTTTTTCTAAAGGCTCCATTTTCGTCTCACCGAAAACGCATCGAGACTTCGCAGCGTTTTCGCCCGTCCACACTAAAACGATATCAAAACGCAAGTACTATTGAAAATAACACAATATCATCGTCCACGCATGCCAAATACAGACATTTCTGTCATTATCCGCCGGCGGCGTGCTTTGAATGACGTCCGCGTTTTCAAAAGCCTCCGTTTTCGCCTGTCCACACTAAACGATAGGCCTCCGTTTTCAAATGTCTCCGCTTTGGAGAGCGTCTTCAAATGTATGCGTTTTCGATGAAAACGCTCAGCCTTTTCTATCGTTTTAGTGTAGACACAAGGCCAAAACGCATCGAAAAGTATGCGTTTTCTAACGAAAACGCATCATTGTGGACGGGGTCTGATCCGTTTTCATAGTGAGGATTAAGAATTCGGCCTACAGCTTTAAAAACTAGGACTGAAATGATAAATAAACTTACCGAATAATTAAGTTTTTTAAAAATTTCCTCATTAACAAAATGGCGGCCACGAAGCCAAAATGGCGGCAACGAAGCCAAAATGGCGGTCGCTCGGCTTCTCGTTAACGCTTGTCCCAGTGACTGACCTTTCTTGATAAGATTTCTTAATTTCTTAAGTAATTGGAAGATTGTTTATTTTTCTTTGAATAACAAGGTCTTTGTTAGATATGGGGAAACTGTTCACAATAGATCTCATTTGGCGCGTGCACCGTTGTTGAAGTTTTTCAGCGAGCCAGCGATAGTATCAGCTAGTATGCAGCGGTATTTGGATACTGTCAAAGTATTCCTTTCTCTCTAAGTTTAAGAGAAATAAGGTATTTGCATGATGGGTTCATTTTACTGTCACTACCAGCATGTTAAAATGCTATTCAGATTTTTCTACTCTCCTGGGAATAAACGGACAGACAATTGTTAAAATTTGCCTGACAATAGAAGCCACTCAAAGCATTCTGGTCTTGGTAGTAAAGAAAAAATGTTTTAATAGATAAATCCTCTGATCTATCAATCTATCTTTCTTTCTTTCTTTCTTTCATTCATTCTTTCTTTTTATTATTATTATTTATTTATTATTTATTTATTTTTACTTTTTCAGCCGTTCGTGCCCAGGTCAACTCGTTATTAGCCGTCGATAAAGAACTGTACATTGGCACCAGTTGGGGCTGCATCTTAGTTTGTAACAATCTCTCACTAACAGTGTATTCCGTCATCCGTTCCCACGAAGAAGCAGTGAGCTACCTACTACCGCTGGTCAGCAGCCCCGTGGGCATGCATTCTGATACCCACAATGCACTGGTGATAAGCTGCGGGCGAGGTTATCGCAACATCGGTGCTGGTCTCCATGGTAACAACCCTTATCCCAGTCGGCGCACTGGAAAATCACTGGGGAAACGTGAGTCTGTGATGCTGGTGTGGTTGGCGGACTCGTGGGATACTAGTTGAGTGGTTTGCACCCATGGGATTCATTCAAAGAAGCTTTCCTTCACTCGGGCGCTGGAGACCAATTTAACTCTAGACCCCTTGAGTGTCTGTTGATTAAAAAAATGGCGAATGTTGCTTAACAATGGCTTCAACAAAACCTTTAGTCTTCGCCGATAGAATTTCCCGCCTCAAAAGGGCGTCCAAGAGGAATACCTTTGAGGGCTAGACTTCAAAACGTCGACGTAAAACTACTACATGTTCCTGTATACATCTTATAAAATGTGTAACACAAACCCGCCCTGGAGAACAAAGATGTCACACTTTACGGTTTTAGTCATAGTGACAGTTATGTTGTCCGCCAACAGCTGTTTTCTTCACAAGCAAAAGTAACTTCTAAATTCATAATTGGAGTTTGGATCAGTGAAATCGGTCCTTGCGACCTAATCAATTTTCTCATATTTAACTTTAAAATAAGCCTTTACGAAAATACTTTAGATGGTCTAAGTTAATTTATTCTGTCACTCTCGCAAGGACATAAGAGGGCATTTTTTTCACCGATTATCGTATCGTCTACATGAACCTCAAAATACTTAAGATTAGGACCTGATTTATTTGAAGAGCTTGATGGAAGGTGTTGTCAAACATCTTGAGTGATTCTTTCGCGTCCTTTGCAAGATGCTAAACAGCTCACGACACTCCATATAGGAAGTCCGTCTTTCTCTGAATCACAATATCAAGATTAATTGCTCAATTTAAAACGGAAATAATTTCAGTTTTCTTTTCCTTTAAGAATATGCTTGGCCAAAATATTTTTATCACACACACACACACACACACACACACACACCGGACATATATATATATATAGTTTGGATTGGGAAATTGCAAGAAAAAAGATTCACCCGATTGAAAATGCACGCGCATTCACTTGTGACAAGAAAAAGCGCGGGAAAATGGATAATTCTTTGGTTGACTAATCTCAATCAGAATTTTCATATCAAATCTCACTTCAGTGCGCCAGAGTTTTATTTCAACCGAAGTATTTAAGCTAAAAATAAACTCTTAGAGAATGGAAACTTAAAAATACATAAAAGTCCTTAAAACCGAAATTTTTTTTGGTTTTTGTTTTTCCCGTGTAAATGGTAGACACCCAAGAGGAAATAAATTGATTGTCAGTAAATATGCTTTTGAATTCAGATATGAAAGATCTTAAAAACTAGAACACAGGCTAAAATGAACATCTATAATCCTATTGTTAGTAATGTGTTATTTAAGTAGAACTTCCTAGAGCATTTCCCTTTTTCGGGTGATTCTAATCCGCCCAAATGATCAGCCGTGAATTGAACAGCAAAACAACTAACTGCGCAAAGTATTGTTGGTCAAAACCTCCGGCCCACACTCTTTGTTTTCAAAGTCATTCCTCGCGTAGTTTTTCGATAACATGCAGATAAAATTTCACTCTGTTTAATAATTTTGGACTTTCCAAGGACTAAAAATACATTGGATTTAATTCTCAATAGTTCAGGTAGAAAAAAGTGTTTGAGCATAGGGCCAACCGAGAAATACTCCAGGAAGTTCTACTTAAATGGAAAATCACAACGGACTAGGATTGGTTAGAAAGTCCATTCCGCTTAGCTGAGAATGCTATCTAAAATGAAGTAAAGAACGACCAACTGAAAAAAAGTAGTTTTTAATAAGTTATTATCTCATGTCCCGGCCACTTTATCCGATTGAGACAAAAAAGAAAAGAAAATTTAAGGAAATTCGGATTTAGTTCTGCTCTTGTTTTTTGTGACCTGCCCATAATAAAAGACGTCTTCCATTAAGATAATCAAGCACTTAAGAGA
This sequence comes from Stichodactyla mertensii, assembly GCA_011800005.2. Taxonomy (NCBI): domain Eukaryota; kingdom Metazoa; phylum Cnidaria; class Anthozoa; order Actiniaria; family Stichodactylidae; genus Stichodactyla; species Stichodactyla mertensii. The sequence goes on from JAAAQI020204214.1 coordinate 14,133, forward strand.
AAAGAGAACATGAAAGTATTGAAAGCAAATATTTTCGACTTCCTTCCAGAATTTATTTCGTCTGGAAAACCAAAAATATATCTGGCTCTGTTATGTATTTTTTACGTTAAGTGATTTTTGCTCCGGTTCCAAGCAAAAATAGAAACAATGATTACAGAAGCTTTGTCGCCGTCTCAGTTCGGCTAAGATTCTTTTCTACGGAAGATAGAATGGATATTCGAGCTCAAGATTTGAATTTAAACTGATTTTTGATGGAAAATATTATGTTTTTATTTGAAGCCTATTTGTTTTTGGTTTTAATTTTACTGAATCTGACTACAGCAGTTCCGAAGGCAGGCCACAGAAGTCTTAGACCCGCTTTACAAGGAGGGAGGGTACCCCTAGCACTAGGGTTATCCTCGAATAGGGCTACCCAAGCTTCTATACATTTTCTCTTATTTATTCTAGCGCCTTTAAAAGCGCACCCGGCTTACCCTACTGCTAGGATTATCCTGTCTGTTTGATATAGGGAAACCCTTCTGCCCGGGTTAAGTTTTCCCCTTGTAAAGTCGTTAGCTAGGGATAACGCGCCTTCCCGGGATAACTCGCCTTCTCGGGATAACTCGCCTTGCCGGGATAACGCGCCTTCCCGGGACAACTCGCCTTCCCGGGACAACTCTCCTTCCCGGGACAACTCGCCTTCCCGGGACAACTCGCCTTCCCGGGACAACTGTTACTAGTTCTCAGACCTCCTGTAGCACAAATCAACAAACGGCCATCATGGCGGAACAAGGTTTACCCCGGGCACTAGGGTTACCCTACCTATATTTTTTCCTTGTAAACCGAACTATCTATTGACCCTAGCTGACGGGTTACCCTCCTTCCTTGTAAAGCGGGCCTTAGTGTCGCCATGTCTTAGAATAACCCATGAATCCGTTCGTACCATGCTTAAATTCAGCGAAAGAGTGGAACGCTTTCTGAAACAACTCTTCAAATCAAGCTTAATCTATCATCAATGATGTTATTAGAATATGTTATTGGATCAATGCAATGGTACAGCCACTCGTAAATAATCAACTTTCTCCTAATGGCAAAAATAGCAAAGAATTTCACTATTTTCCTATATCTTTTTACTTTTTCATTTCTTTGGCGATTGACGTTTTTAAAATATCCTAACCCTTAGTTAAATAAAACGGTTCAAAGTTCTGTGAAATGAAATAAAATAAGAATCATTTCTTCAATAAGAAGTTTTAAGAATACAAATTTGCTTATTTTTACACCAAAAATTACCCGAAGCTAATATAAAAATAGGTTTTAAATTTAGTATTCTTGAGGCTTTCGCGTGTTTGACATGGAGTACGAGGCTTTTACGGTTTTCACACGTAGAAATGTTTTTATGACGTTTTGACTATGCTGGTGATAGCCTTCATCAGAATGATAAGATTTGAATGTGTGTGTAGGATTTTATAACAATCTGGTGGGGTTCGCCGTAACGGCAATGGTGCGTGGGCGGATTTGTCATTGTTCTCTTATGTCAGCAATTGAACAATGGCGTGTGATCGGACGGTGAGTGTTTCGTCTCGTAAATTAGTCTCATCCAGGTGGAGCTTAGAGTGATTTTCCTTCGACCATGAAAGAATAGGCAAGCTAATAGGTAGTAGTAGACTCTAAACCTATTGTTTTCTTTTGTTCTTTATCAACTAGTACAAACTATGTAGTCATTAGTTTCACGGACGAAGGAAAATCACTTAAGCTTGTATGAATCTTCTCTGTTAAAGTTTTTAGGGCGTTTGTGGATCTCAACAGATTCCTTGATAAGTCTGGGAAGATATTTTTCTGTATTGGCGAGGACTCGAAATTGATCATTTGAAGTGAATAGTGTGGTCAGGATTAGCGTGGGCGTGTTCCGCAATGGCGGATAAGTGGTGCTGTCATTAGCGGTGTGTCTTTTGTGTTGTGTTCTTTCATCCTGCAGTCAAATGTTCGGCCAGTTTGTCCAACGTAGTATTTGCCGCAGTCACGTTGGACAAACTACGGTGGACAAGCTACGTTCAAGCTACGACAATTCACTTTGCTCAAGTGACAGAAGAGAACAATGACGAATTCGCCCACGCACCATTGCCGTTATAAAATCCTACACAAGCATTCATATCTTATTCTGATGAAGGTTATCACCAGCATAGTCGAAACGTAACAAAAAAAAACATTTCTACGCGTGAAAACCGTAAAGCCTCCTACTCCAGATTTTAAATTTATTTAAATATGTATTCAATAAATTAAAATATGTAATCATCAATTCAAAATATGTGAAAATAAAGGCTTCAGAAAATTGATATTGAAAAAATAAAGAAAGGTTCAAAAAGTTTATTTGTTGATAGCTGAACTAGAGTTTATTTTCGCTTTAGTAACGGAATTTTTCACCGTTATTCTAATTACCATTCTCATTATTTATTTAATTCTTTAATTCCTTTCTAATGTAACTGTCCATCTTCATTTCTTCTTCAGGTTTTTTACTTTTTTCTATGTGCTTTTTGTTTCATAGATTTCTCTTGGTATAATTTCAGTTTCTGTTTAATATCTCGACAACTCTAGTGAATTATTCTAAAGTTCACTTCAAGAAATACCACGTCGAAATATCTAGAAAACATTCGTTCAAAATACGTGGTTTGTGCTTTGTTTTCAAATCCGTTTGTTCGTGTTTCACTGCACTCACTGCGTCATGCAGACTTGTTTTTTCGCCGTGCTTCGGTCGTTTCACGTCAAAATGACAGCATTCTATTAGTGCCTGCTGTTAAGAATGCGAAGACAGTCATAAATAGGAAAACAAATATAGTATATGACTGGCAAATGGGTCTTCTTGCTAACAGTGCTTGTTGACGTACGGTTGTATTCTAGCTTATTTATTTACATTTGAAAATCAAGCTTCGAGGTTAAAAAAAACTCGAAAAATATAGGAACTCGTCGAATTCCTTTTACAATAATAATATTTCATAGTACAGAAAATAAACAATATAAATAATAATTCCAAAACCGACAGCAGGATACGAAACCTAACTGTTGTGAATACTACTTGATCTTTTCGGTAATGTTGTCCTATTTTCCACGCCTCAGAGGTTTGTAACGTGACTGAGGCGAACAACATCTTTACATGATGTAGTCTTCATGCTATAATAAAGATGGGCTATCTGTGCTTAAGAAAAAACTTTCCTCGTACATGTAATAAAAACACACATATGCAAAGCAATTCAGAAAGAATTGGTTTACTTTTTAGTAAAAATTGAGAAACCCATTTCCTATAATCGAAATGCTAAAACTTAGAGAATGGAGGCCAAAGATGTTTGAATACGGAAATTAATACTTCGTACAGTCAGAAAAGATTGTAAAACGCCTCATTTATACCCTAACTATTGTGAGCTGCTTACTATCTGAAAACGAAGGTAATATTCCCAACCGCATTACATTGCGTTTGACAGATATATTGATTAGCTATCACAATATACGCTTGACATAGCAACCGTAGTTGTACGCGGCAGGGACCGAAACGCTGTCAATGCGACGAATTTCCACTCAAGTTTCTCTTCTATATTAATACAAATGGTAAACTATTACAGTAGTAACTACCTACCTTTTAGTAGCAAAGCATTATAGAGAGACTATACCCGAACTTGACCTATTTTTTTCTCTTTTCAAAAAACCCTCAATCTTCAGCAGGTTGATTAATATCACCCAAAACGGCTGAAGTTATCAGCAGCTCTTGTCTTCCTCCAATTGAATTCTCTCGACATTTTGAAACTATTTTCTAGACTCATTTTGTTTAAAAATTTGGAATTTTCTCTGATCATGTGAGGCGAAAAGTGCGCTCTAATGCAAATTCCCTGGGGTTTTTGTTCATTAGTTGGGACTGATAAAGAAACACATATTTGCATATACAGTCGATTCTCTATGCGCATATATCGCAGAGAAATTAAAATTTAGGGTTTTGTTCAACGTTTCCCGGTCGAAAAACCTTTGATTTTGTCATTCGGAAATGTTAGTTCTTAAAAATTAAGATAAATCTTAAACAGAAACACGACGGTTTTCAGTTATGAGTAAAGCATAGTCGACAATATGGTCCACATGCCAACATAGATTCAGTTCTCAATTTCACTTGAAGCGTTACGAATAACTTGGCATATTTCATTCCGGAGATTTCATTATCTTAACATTTAACTCTTAAACTCGTTTACTTGCAAGATATCAGATGAAAAAAGGAATTGAGCTTTGCTTTGGCAAAAAGTGTCTAGATGTCGTTCGTAATTAGGACATACAACTCGGTAAACGAAGTGACCAACGAGGTATGAAAATTAAATATTGCGCCGCTCAATCTTGCCTGTGTTACCTAGTCCCAAATTTGTCAGAACTCAAGGACTTGACAAGAAAATTAGTCAGGGTCGCTTAGAGGTCGGGAGCTGAATGTGAACTTTTCCCTGTTTAGAATAATTTGCCGGCGAGACTTCTCATTAAACCGATGGCGCTAAACACAACAGAATACGTTATGATTTAGATCCTCTCGATCTAAAATAGCAATCCAAGACTCGAGGTAAAGTGAAACTGAATAAGAGTGACTAATCCACATATTCTAGTTATGTCTCAGCCGCCAGATTATATTACCGAACCGTGCTGATATTCAATTGCGTTGGTCAAAGTACACAGAAACACGTGCCATACTTAAATAACGCAGTTTTTTTTATTATTTACTGACACGGCAAATAAATGCAAGTGAATAAACTATCTTTTGAGTACTACATCGAAAATATTTAAAGTTTTGAGAATGAATTCTTACTGTAATAGTGCTGAACCCTTCCTTTGACAACGCCCTAAAAATAAAACCCGCCAACTGCTTCGGTTTCGACTATAACTAAAACTAAAATAATCCTTCATGTGATTACAAAATGGCTCACGAGGAAGTTAGCATATTAGAAATAAAGTAAAAATGAAACAACTCCAAGTCTTTCCTATGAAAATTGGCTTTAATTTAGACAAAAAAGGATTTCAAAGCAATAGAAATTCTACTAGCAATTGTTACACTCTGTATACTGTTGAATAATTAATCGTAGAAAGCAAATATTTCGGGAAATTCTAAGCAAGATATTACAGGATAGCAGCACTGACATTTTTTTCTTTTTATGCACATTTTCCTTACAGTAGAATGGTTTTTTGGAATGCCACTAGAGCACGCCTTTAGCCTTGGTTCAGGATAAATATTTTATAAAGAAAACTGCTATTCACTCCTGCGTGTGTCCATCCAACAAGCTATGCCAGTTATACAAAGTTTTAATCAAAACAGTCATCTGATGCTTGTCCAAAAAGTAACCACTGCAAGCATAAACAAATCTTCTGGCGAAAAATGTTCCAAGTGTTCCTCATCCCAAATAGGTCTCAGCAGGTGAGTAGCTTACAGTGTAAAAAGTACAGTTCAGGTGATTTAGTGAATCGCAGGAACATTGCTCGTAAATCTTACTCTTTAGACTAGATAAATGAACTTGTTTAGTAGAACTGGGCGAAGAAGAAAGAAGCGACGACGGTGAACACGGCAGGAATAGGTGAGACGCTGGACGTCGAAGTGCTGGTTGGAGCTTGCGTGGTTCCGGGTACTGTTGTTGGTTGTGGAGAGGTCATGTTTCCACCAGAAGGAGCAGTCGTGCCGTTGGTGTCATTTGTTGCTTGAACAGCAGCGGCAATAAGAGCCAAAAGGCAGATAACGAAGAAACTCTTCATGATTTATAGTAAAGTTGAATTCGCTAGATTAGTCTTCCCGTAGTACACTCGAAGGCGCGGTGTTGATATGAGAAAGGCGTTGGAAACCGCCAGCATTCAAATACACAGATCAAGTGACGTCATGCTCTAATTTGATTGGTCAACCAAACCCAAAGGACATATTTCGAACCAATAGCATCTAAGTGATCACGTGAATATTGCACTTTGACCAATGTGAATCGTGCATAATAATTTCTTTGTCCAAAATGGCTACCTTAGTGATACAAAAGGAATATGGGTTTGTCGTTCTTACAGGTATTTCCTCTGCTTTTTTGCTGGCCTATTTAGCTGTGAATGTTGGTAAAGCAAGAAAAAAGTTCAATGTGCAGGTAAATGCATGTTTTAGAGCTATTTCACTCCATATCACAGTCTAAAAATAATGACTTTGGGAAGCTGTTCCCTCATGGTTTGCGCAACTTAGCCTTATTCAAGCGATTTTTTCTTTTGTTTTCGAGATTATTAACTACCTCCCACGTGCATTCCATGTGAATTATTCACCTTTACACAGCTACACGTAAGAGAATAACTATGGGCATCTGTGGTTTGAGCTACAAACTTGACAAATGTTTTACTTAGTGAAGCTTAAATATGACTCGGCGAATGAGATTTTTTATCAAATCATGCTTGTCTTGTCTTGTCTATTGCCTAAATTATTCATAAGCAGTGTTACCTTAAATATGCAAATAGAGACTCAGTTGCTACCGTAAATAATAATAACAAAAATGACAAGGTTTAATCTTTCTCAAACTAGTTCTGAATATCTAAAAATAGAAATTCCTAGGATTGGCATTTGCACATTTCAGTTCCTGAGTATCCTATTTCCCTAATACATACTTCCACTGTTGGTTATTTGGCAAATATCAATAAATTATGAAGTTTCTTGCTTCAGTGATCTCACAGCGAAGATAAAAACTGGAATTTCAAAGAATATAAGCTTAAAATGAGGATGAGTGAATAAATATATTGAATGAAGATGTAGGACTTAGCATATGAAACTTTGTCCTAATTAATTGCTTTAACACTTAAGGCTGATTTACACGCTAACGATTGTCGGCCCGATTTTTGATAGGCTTTGTATGGAAAAACGAAAGAATCGGC
>JAAAQI020204325.1:0-21001 GCA_011800005.2 Stichodactyla mertensii
AATAGATTTCTCATTAGGTCCTTTTGTCTATACCACCAACATGGCCACCATGCCTTTGTCTTTTGATCCTCTTGGGATTGGCTGCAATCGAGCAATCAAGTTTTAAGCAAGCTTTTAAACTTTTAAGTTTATCTGCCTTCCAGTGGAGCCTTCCCCAAAGAACCATTCATTTGCTATTGAAGTGATACATCATTGACTGTTGGCTGAAATGGGTCTATTCAAAGCAAGAAAAAGCTCAAGGAGAGAAGGCTATTTAAAGTTCAAATACCAAAAAACAAAATAAAAGTAATAGAAACTTACCCCCACTGGGCCATGTAGATTGGTTCCACTACCCAAGGGATCTCATTTACAAAAGTGATTGCTCCTGTGATATGGTAGAGAACCTTAACATCACGAATCTGTTCCCATGGCATTGGCATGTTCTCAAGCAGTTTCAAAACAGCATGAGGCATGTATTTAAGAGCTCTGGAATATCAATATCATAGCTGTAAATATTTACATAATATACATACTGAATTTACATGACTTTGTAATGGTAGTATATGAATGACTAAATATAAAGTTAATACAAAAGCAGTAAATCTGCAAGATATTTTAAAAATTCATTCACTTTATGGAAGCAGGAGTAATGTGTGTGGATAGAGCAGATTTCATGAGTGGGAAACCACACAGCAAATCTGTATCATCATAACCATACCATACTTAACTGTAACTACAGTGCACTGTGATAGATGATTTACACAAAAACAATGGGAAGCCATTTCAGTGTTACAACAGACTGGGCCATGTACAGACTGTAAATCAATACCATGTTTCCCACTCATACAAAAACTGCTCTAGTGCACTACTGCCTCTCACCACTGTGGTCATGGGATTCAAATGAGTTAAAGGTGAAAACTGGAAAATCAAACTAAGCAGTAAAAGACATAAACATCAGTGCTTACCCAAGGTATACTCTCTTGTCATGACGATATTTTCGGCTTGACATGTCACCATGGTCACGAATGATCTTTCTTACATGTTCTGGTGGCATGTCTTCTTTTTGTGCCTCTACAAAACCAAACTTGCGCTTCTCACTGTAGCGCTTGGACTGAAGTTGTTGCCATTTACGAGCTGTTAAATAAAAGTAATATTTCTTAAAAATTTACAGAAGTTATGACAAACTTAACCTATATATATATATAATAATGGAGATCTTATTTCCCAGTTTATGATATACACTACGATAGAAAATATGTGTTCGAGATATTTTAAAGAATCATCTCAAAATAATTTTGCTTAGACTTTGACAACATCATGACCAAAATCAACCAAAGAATATGAATAAGGCTAACATCATGATTAGAAACTTTCTTTTCCTATTTCATTTAGATATCTTGAATTCATCAGGAACATAGAGAGGCAGTTAAATGGATTTCAGTAACAAGTTTAGGGCACATTGACAAGAAGTACACGTGCTAGCTCATTCACTGACTGAGCGTTATTCGACAGAATCAACATTTCCACTTCATTAAAACAAGATTTCTTCACTAAACCCTCCATAAGAATAGTACCTTATTTTCCTAACCTGCTAAGGAAGTTCCTTTCGATGTTTTAATATCATTTTAGGGTAATTTACTGACCTTTTTCTTGCAGTTTCTCGTCCATGAGATCAGGATTTTGACTCATGGCGGCCGCCATTTTGGCTACGCTGTGCCCGAACTCGACCTACAAAATTTCGACGTATTAGAAATGCAAAGCCTCAGGTTTCCGTGCTAACTCAAGAATAAATGAATAATCTAGATGAGAGTATACGAAACATTGCACATACCAAAGAAAAATGGCCGAAATTCGGAGCTTTTTACACACACCTTTCCAGCAAACGTAGACTCTACGCAACGTGCAAATGGCTTTCCATTGGACTTTCGTACCCAGTCTCAGGACCGATGTCACTAGAACGAGGCTTTGAACACAGGAAGTCCACATACGCATATCAAGAACGAACTTTATTTAAATTTCTGTTAACTTTGATTAAATGTTTTTTTTAAGTATCTTTTTTCATTACTTTGTTAAAAGCATTCATAAATAGCAAGCAATAATACCAGGAAACGTAACACATCTGGAAGTTGTATGGGCATGGGGAGGGGTTAGGGGTCTTACCTGTAAGAAGAGTACTTATCGCACCTTTTTGGGGGTTGAAATAGCCCACCTTCGATATATGGTTGAGTGATCGGGCACAATAAGATCTGAGTCGAGGCTCCGTGGAAACAAAAGAATAATTACGATTATTTTGATGTTATTTGCTTGGTAAATGCAAAATAGATTGAGTACGTTTTTTGTTTCTTGAGCATGTTATGTTGCTTGAAGAATCATAACAATGCTCCATCTTACCAATATTTCATTATTCCCCGGAGCCTCGATTCGGTTCTTATTGTATGTAATCACTCAACCATATATCGAAAGTGGGCTTTTGATAGTTGGTTATAGGGGTGGATCTAGGGGATGCACACGTCCCTGAGATGAGCTATATACAGTCAATTGTGGATTTGATTATTTACATTTGGTAATTGAGACCAAAAAGTGGTGCACCCCCTCATAAAAAGTCCTGGATCCCTGAAGTACATCATGTAGGCTGATATAAATCTAGGATCTAAGAGTTAGCCAGAACCTTTCAAGATCTTTGCCAGTAAATAAAGCTCTTTTAAGTCTGGTTCTCACTAGCAACACAAGCATAAGCGCGAGCAACATACGCAGACTCAGTAGGGTACTGCTCATTAGCGGTGCTTGTCTTTTCTCACACCTCGGTGATAAATGCAGTACCGAGTCTGCGTATGTTGCTTGTGCTTATGCTTGCATCACTAGTGAGAACCAGGCTTTAAAGCACTAGCATGAAAAGCTAGCATCTTTGTTGCTTACATCTAAAATTACTCAAAATCCTTTAAGAAGTGACTAAACTTTGTTTCAATGAATAGTGCTTTCAAAGGGAAGTAGGAGCACAATTTTGGGTTTCGGGGAGTGGTGCTAAAGTGCAAATTTCCTAATGACCACATTTTCAAAATAGATTGGAGGGGGGTGGGTCATTCTGATACGGGCCCCACCATCTAAAACCACACATCAACCACACATCAAAAGAATAGTTTGACATTAATTTAATTTCACACATACCTAAGTTGGACAGTTCATATCTGAAAAGAATTGTTAGGCTCTGCAGCTAAAAATTGATTAGGCTTGCAACAATGAAGAGGTTGCAAAAATCTCTCTTTAAAATTAAATCTTTTCGTAGATCTAACCTCTGAAACTGTACTTGGCACAAGAACAAGACTTGTCTCACAAATATAATATTTACTTAGATAAAAAAACATTTTTTAATACACCAAAAGTTAAGAATATATTCTGGTGGAATGTACTTTCACAATAGACCCTTTTTTCAGGGTTGTGTGCATCCAAACTTGACAGGCCACAGAAATTAAAAATCCAAATTTTATAAAATTGAAAAGCAAACTTTATAATGAAAGAGGAGAATGATCAATTTTATCATATGGCAAGATATTTTCATGTGCTCTCATTAGCCAATTTGCTGTCCATAACTAACAGAGTGGACTATGAACCTTATTTTTATGTTCACCTTGCCATGTATAATAAGAATCTTATTAACCTCACTTGCTCAGTCCTACCAGAAGTTATGGAACTAGTTTTTTTTCCACATTTTTATGGCTTACATGGTACTTGCTTATGCCATAAAGCAGTTGAAAAACTCAGTTCATAACTTAAGGTAAGGCCCTCACACTGTTAATAAGAGGTATTTTTGAATTCTTATAAAATAATTTTGGAAATGGATAATTCTCATCATAAAGCTTGTATTCTGGTATCATGGCCCATCAATTTCCTTGGATTCCAACATGCATGCCAGCTTGAATTATCACATTCATAGAATACTGATGATGATGCAATAATGATAGAAATGTATGCAGTTTGTCACTAGCTTGACAGGAAACTTAGAAAAAACATGCATACTCAGCATGGGTGTGATTCCTATCAGGCAGACTTCAATTTTTTTCTGAGTTCCCTGTCAAGTTAGTGGCAAACTGAATATATACATTTCTATCAAAGATTACATCATGTTATGGGGCCGTAGAGATTCAGGACAAATCAGAGATCTTGTGCCAAGTGTAGGTATACTGGTACATGGTTCTTTTATTTTTCAACCTTTGAATGGAATTATGGTCATATTGGGTCACATGATCGTAGTTCATCAAAGGCCATAAGGAGTACAGGGCTGTAGAGAGTTGGGACAAATCAGAGATCTTGTTCCAAGTGTCAACAATCTTAGGTATACATGGTTCTTTTATTTTTCAACCTTTGAATGGAATTACAGTCATGTTGGGTCAAGTGATCATAGTTCATCAAAGGCCATAAGGAGTTGAATAAGTCAGAAATATTGTGTCAAGTGTCAACAATCTTAGGTACATGGCTTTTTTATTCTTCCAACCATTGAAATATGGTCATATGTTTGGTCACATGACCACAGTTCTACTTCACTGTGTATAAACCTAATTTGAATATAATGGCAAACCCTACTAGGCTTAAGTACATTCTAGCTTTTTAACAATACAAAATATAATAGTGTAATGTCTCTTTCAGTTGACGGATGGCAGATTCGTTCATCTGCTTCTGCAACATCAGTCCAATATCAATATACCCTCTTAATATTGGCCTTGGGAATAAAATAAGATCCAACAGCTCATAATCTGTAACTCATTTAAAGGTGGCAGCCATAGAGGAACTCTGTTTTATTCTCCCCTAATGTACAAGAAATTTGCCATAGTGTTTGCTTGACATAAAACAGAATCAAATATAAGCTGTTAGGTATTTCTTCACTTGTGTACTAGAATTACTGCATTTTTTAATTGTTTTGGTGGTTGGTTGGTTTCTGTTGCTGACCTTAACGGCATTCCCATACTTTGGCAGTCATATCTACACTACCAGTAATGACAAATGGGGCAGACTTGTGGAAATCTGTTGGAAACAAATTCAATATACGTTATTCAAAAGACAAACAAAAACTTCAAATAAAAATCATTGATAAGTCCTCTTATGAATACCATCCCCTCCCTATCCAGCCACCCCTCACTGCCTCTTTAAAATTTCATTCTTTTTTTTCACTGGGATTTATACATGTTTCCATTTATTCATATCTTTGATGGACAAGTTAGGAGGCTAGTAAATAGAATGTGAACAATAAATACACTGAGATAAGTACTAAAAGAACAGCAAAATTTGTTTCTTTTCATCCAACCTCCTCTTTGCAATCAACCACAGCAGTAGTCTATATTTCTTTTAAAGGTAGGTCAGAATAATGTGTTTGGATACAGGGGCGTATCTAGGGGGTCCTAGGGTGCCTGTAAACCCCCCTTTGTAAGCCAAAGGAGTGATTTTGGGGGGGTTCAGTGTTTGGTGCTTTATTTTTTGGTTTGGCATTTAGGGGACTCAAACAAAATGGCATTTGTTTTGAATTTGGGACCCCCCCTTTGGAAAATCCTGGCTATGCCCCTCAGATATTTATGCATAACTACTTCTCCCTCCCCATTCTTGAAAATCTTCATCTCCCTCTAAGGGAGGTTGTGTAGGCTATTTTCTAAAATTTTACAATCTAACAAAATGTAGGTTAATTTTAGTGATATACTTACCTATACAAGTCACAAAATGTTCGTGGGCCAGCAGTGTTTTTGCACACCTCTTGTTTTTATAATCCCAAATCCTAAGAGTTTTATCATCAGAACAACTAATTATGTATTTTCCACCTGGATGGAACATTACACCTCGTACCCAATTATCATGTCCAGTCTAGATGGATATCAAGACAAAGAAAAAATAATTAGTTGGCACTTTCTGCAGCACTGAGCAACTAGGACTACCACTAATACCCTTGAATGTTATACTACCAGTAATCCATCCCAGGTTAACCCTCCCCCATACACCCCCCAAAAATTTGCTGTTACTCATATGTACTTAATCTATACCTTTAGTGCTATGATTTCTCACACTCATTCAAAATCTACTCAAACACAGGGATTTGTACAAGTTTTATTCTTACCAATGTTAGAAGACAGACACCAGCACTAACATCCCATATCTTGATTGACTTGTCTCTAGATCCAGATACTAAGAAAGGACCAGGGCTGCCACCTTTTTTACCTCCCTAATGCAAGAAAATAAATGGTAATAACAAGCACAGTAAGTCTAATCAATGAGAGTGCAGGGATAATTTATGAAAATTGACTGTTTGTTTAGCATCCATGGCAGCAGCCTTGGAAACCTGGATGTGTAGAAATTAAAATAACTGGAGAAAATGTTTAACATGCTATGCTCAACTGGGAAGTGCTGTACCTATTGACCAAGCATGATGTCTGCAGAGGGTGATATTGCTATTCATTTTTCAATTACATACATGGACCAAGCCATGGGCAGGCTGGCTAATCAGACTAGTACAGGATTCCAACTGCTCATGGAATCAATATTCATCCAGGCTGCCTTGCCATAAATGTTAAATGGTGTTACAGAATGAGTATTATTATATATTCTAACAATACCTCCATTCCTGCTGCTTCATTGATTACATGATGTGCACTTTCTGGAGCCCAGTTAATGTCTTCAATCACATGTTCATGATCATGGAAGTCAAACTTGCATTCTTTGCTTGCAGCAATCCAAACTCTTATAGTCTAGACAAACAAATACTTTTGAATTATATTAAAAAAACAACACAAATCTCCAAGAGATTTCAAATTGAGACAAGCAATAACTTCAATAAATGTTACTTATGGCTTTAAGGGGGTAACATGCAAACTGGCTGGAAATTGAGCTTGATTTTTTCCTTTATGAGGTGCCATGCCAACTATCCAGTGGGTTACCTCTAGCCTTGGGCCCAAGCAACACAGGTAGCCCAATAATTATTATATTTTTTACTATTATAGGCTTTTCCTGAGTTTGACAACAGTGTACATTTGGTAAAATGATTGTACCAAAGCAAGACCACATTAACCATGTTTGATGTCTCAGAAAAGCATGAAGTTTCTACCCCACTTGTCAATGTACCCCCCCCCCCCAAAAAAAAAACATTCTCACTAATTTAATTTGATAAGATTAAAAATTAACTAATTGTAGCAGTCAGTTTTCAACAAATTGTAGATGCAAATGATCATTTTTGCTTTGTAATATATTGGCACCATTCAGGCTCTGTATTTGTGCAATCAGTTGATGTCTCATGAAATTACCTGGTCATTAGAACAACTTGCTAAAAGAGAACCTGAAATCAAGGGAAAACATGGAAAAAAACTTCAATGTAATGTAAATGTAAGAGGTTAATTATTTCATTTACAACTCAAGATAAATTATAACATTCAGTACTGCAGCAATGATATAATGTTTGCTTTAGTTGATTAATCAGCATGCACATTTTGATAGGCAATATGATGCTAATGAGATTTTTGTTAGAATCACAAAGACCTTTTTCCCTAATATTGATGATATTTTTCTGGTCTGACGATTCCATGAGAGAGATGGTCAACACTTGGCATGCATTCCTTGAGTTATGCATGTATTTGGTCTGCTGCTAAGCACTCGACCAGAAGCTAGTCCCACTCAGCTATGCATTATACACTTTTTTCATGCTTATCAGCCTTCTGTGTGCATTCATAACACAATGGACATGCACAATGATTAAACATACCTATAAACTAGGCATGTTTTCATATTTTGAGGTAAAGTACTTACCATCAGCATTTGGTTTGACCCGTCTCACCCATTCCCTGTGACCAAGAAAGGTCTTCACACAATACCTGAAATTGAAATGTTTATAGTTAAAATGCCAGTAATTGGTTTCAAATCTAATGAAAAAATGATCAGAATGATTGGTATTTGTTCTAGCAACAACTATATCTTCAAACTCACAAAAGATACTGTATCCAAGAGAGTGGTACAAACACAATTATCAAACTCAAAAAATCTTTTTGTCATAGTATACGCCTTTCTCCTGTGACAGCCATGTTGACTGAAACAATGTGTTTTTGCCAGGAGAGCCTCATACTCAAGCACTGGTACGAGTTTGGACAAGGGTTTTTTGACTCATGGGAATAAATATGACTGCCACATGAGAAAGGTCTATGAGATTCTTTATTCCTTAGGGGTTGTGATGGTAAAGAAACAAATATCACTAAAGATCCTGAAACCTCTCCATTTTTGGTGTTGAATGATGGATAGAATACAAAAATGTATAGAAGTTGAAGTAAGAAATACATAATACACAGTATTCAAGGGAATGCTGAGAACTGAAACAGAAAAGTAATACAACTATCACTCTTTGTTTGCAAGTTTGTCATGACTTACCCAGTAGCTATTTCCCACATTTTAATGGTCTTGTCTCTAGAAGCTGACACTAAGAAATCTCCAGATGGCATAAACGATATGGAAGATACATTGTGATCATGGCCTGGTTAACAAAACTATCAAGTGTTACCAACAGGTGAAGTACAAAATGGCTTAAATGCATTATTAAAAGCAATTCAAAATGATTGAAAACTTTAAACTGGGATTTTCCCCAGATACTTCTATACAATACCTCACAGGACTTCTAATCTCCATAAATCAGCCATTGCATGATACATTATGACTTATGCATTGGCTTACTGAGGACTACTCATAACCAGCATTGGTTTTCATAGCTGACAAACAGGTTGAATTTATCAAGATATTTTTTCATTGCTTTTTGTTCATTCAACCAACATGATAACCCTGTCCTTTGTCATTTGAGTTTTGGGGGGGAATGACCATAGAAGTGTGCCACAAGCTTACCATGCAAGGTTTTCACACACTCATATCCCTGAAAATCCCACAGCTTTATAGTCATATCTGCAGAACACGAAGCTGAAAAAAAGAAGAGAAAATATATATTTAAAAAACTACTACAGGATCTGATGTCAGTGGTTCTTTAAGTGTGTCATAATACTCCAGTTTTGAGTTCTCTGTTACTCAGGGTTAACTAGCCTTGTTTTTGTTTAGAATATTCATGTGTTTCAGTGAAGGTCCATGGGATTTCAAAGTGGTTGTATTGTTGAGGTTGTGCATTCTTTACTTTGCTGTTGGTATTTGTGAATATTTTGACACTGAAATGAGGCTAACCCTGAGGAAATGAGTCCAGGAACACAGCAGTATTTTACGAACTTGAAAAGAGTTTATTATTTACTTGTCTTCACCAACCTAAATATTTTCCTGTGTGATCAAATGCCATATCCTGCACAGCATCTGTGTGTCCTTTTAGTGTTTTCTCAAAGTCGCCTGTTTCATAGTCCCAAACTTTGACAGTGGCATCTTCTGACGATGTTACCATAACGCTGAAATTGAACAGCTGCTGGTTATAAGGAGTAACATTTAACTAATTGCCAGGGTAAAACCAACATCAGTAATGATAAATGCATTACAAGTGGTTTTTTATGCACTTACCTATACACTGGATGGAAAAGAACCTTAGTAATTGGGCTCCTATGACTTGACAAGGAATATCTATAAGGTAAAAGAAAAATATTTAGACAAAATGAACAAACAAACAAACAAATAGCAGATATAGCAAAGAGGCATTTCAATAGAGTGGCTCTTCATTCACTGAGTTACATGTACATCAAAAACAGAGAGAGATTGTACAACTTCAAGTAACTTTTGATATGAATATAAATAACCAATAATATATCACAATGTCGTAACCTTTCTGGTGGTCTAGGTATCCAGTCTTCAGGAGATCTGTTTTTACTTGGTCCTGTGAAACAGAATAGCTTATCAGTTGAAGGCAAAGGTCACAGGATCATTCATCTATACTAGGTCATTCAAGCTTTTTCAATTCCAATTTATTGAAATCGTTTGTTGTATGTGTGTGAGTGGAAACAAAAGATTTGTTAAATTAACACATTGTTTAATTATTGCAATATTGTGAGGCTTAGGATATACCACATTTTCATCTTAGAGGTACATGTAAGGGAGGGGTGCAAGGAGATAGGTCATTTCTACATGATGATGCGAATTACAAGACTAAAAGCATCTAAAAATGGCCAACACCTACTAGTCACCAGCAGTATTAAATGTCTCAACATTAACCTGTGGTACAGTGTAACAATAGAAAAGGATTTTAATATCCATAGAATGTTGTCATATTTATGCAGACACCAAGAAAGGAGCAATCTCCTTTTGCCTATTGGCAAGGACAACCTTTTTGAAATTGTTTTTGTACTGTACCCTAATGTAAAGGAAACAACTTCATAAAATCAAAACCTGGTATTTTTATTACCTTTTGATGTACAGAATGGATATTTTATAAAAATAATTAAAAATAAAAACACAAGATAATCCTTACCACCACCAGTGCGAACTTCCTTTTCTGCTTCAGATAACCTAGACTCCAGGTCCATAACCTGAATTTTTAATGAAAAGTTCCGACTCTTATTCTTGATATAAACATATAGATCTATATCCTTGTCATATATATATACACCAATAAAAGAGACTGATCTCTAAGACATCAAAATAACAAGAACAAGTACACATTTATTTTCTCCCTGTATCAATTAATATTCTGTGATTGGAAATCAAAGCTATACTCTTACTTGACTTCCAGGCTTTTAGGAATAAAAAAAACCCCAGATTACTCTTCATTTTAAGGCAATGCTGGAATGGTATCTGCTTTTTTCTTTATTCCTTTCCTTTTTTCAGTGGGAAAGCCAAGCTAGAATCTTTACTAGTTTTTTTCAAGTTGCACCTTTTTCTGTAGTCGTATTACTGAAGTCCATTTTTTTTCTAGTAAACCATTGTATTTTGCTTCCAGTTCTCCTGGCTGTTAGAAAAAACATGCTAATTTCAATAAAATATGAGACAGAGTTGGCAGAATTAGCATACACATCCTGTCATGGGTGTTGTCCCTTTATCTATCATACAGGTATTGAGCTACAAAAAATTAGACTAACATTCTAATAGAACAGGTATCTGATTCTATATATATATGTACATTATATTACAAATAGACAAATTATGAATTTAGTTGGAGAAAATCAATGCTTATCAAAATATACAGTGTAAAGAATACAAGTTAAATAATTAAAAATGTGTTCATGTACTTGTGATGTAGATAGCTACAGCAGAAAAAAAATCAAAGAATTACTGGTAAGTAAAAAGAAAGAAATAATTTCATAAATCCTTATTTTTAAGCCTTTAAACTGAAAAAATATAGCATATTCAGTAATTTTTGAGAGAGGGATATTTACTGAACAATGTGTAAAGGAATTCTAATGATTTATTCAGTAAATCAATGTCTACCTAAGTCCTATAATATTCATTTTCTGTAAATGCAGAATAGTGTAACAGATTGGAGATCTATAGAACTTAAACTACCTTCATATATGGTACCTGGATAAGAAATATATCATTGGATAATCAATTCAAGATATTAAACATTTATAACCCAAAGTTTGTCTTTAGCCTGTGATCTTTCTGAGAACTTACTGTATCAGATTCAGTTTTGTGCATCACTAATGCATATTGGTGTATAAAACTCATGTGCATTAAAACATACATGGGAAAATTGAATATTCTTTCTCTTCGGTGCTCAATTTAAAAAAATCTTGAGTCTTTCAATATAAGTTCGACAAAAATACTAACCTCAGGATATATACTATATGAAAATGATACATCTAGCCACAGTTTAAATCTTACCACAAAGCACATGTGCAAAAAATTAATATTCTTTTTAATAATCTATTTTATGTTCAATTATAATATGCTTGAACATCAAAGGCTTTGATTTGTTCAACTTTTTTTTGATTTGTATATGTATCAAAATGATGTTGAAGTTTAAACTCATGATACCTGTTGCAAAAATTTATTGGGTCGATAGTAACAGTGAGAATAATCCACTTTACCACAGGTTTATTCCCAAATACATGGTGAATGCATTTATGGGATTGAAAACAGGAATTTCTGTAAAATTTATCCAAACAAATGCCATAGGAAAAATATTTTGATCAATCATTTTGGTATTAATATACATAGATAAAGCTGCTAAAATAGATAAAGGTCAGATATAAGAAAAGCACAAATCATATGGAATTTGTATGGGAGAAAGAAAGATTGCCAATTGTAATAAGCAACAAATTTGTCAGCTTATTGCATTACAAATCAGCAACAAAGCAAACCTTCATTGTATTGTATGATACCATAGTTAATCTTAGTGGTCTTTGGCTTCCATACAGGAAACCAGGAGTGATTATTGATAAAATGCTGATGAGCAATTTAAACTTGTATGACATGGTATTACAACTAGAGTTAATCCCTACACAACTTGACCCCAATCCACTGGTTATCACTAAACAACACTAAAATGACATTCTGTCATCAAAATAATGAATAAACATGTGTATAAATGCTCTTAGGTGACTGTTTAAGTCTTTCTTAAAGAATCACATTAAACATTGTGTGCAAAATAGACTAATAACAAATAGGTGTGAACTGTTTACAAATAATTCAATTAATAATAAAGCAAACTGCCACAGCTTAATTTTCCTTGCCATCAAAATGGGAATTAATGCCTAGCTGTCTACTAGACGTGCACAGTTAATGTTTATTCAGACAATATCAACTTTGTTTGCTTATTACATGTAAATGGAATTCAAGGAAATCATTTATAACTGGAATAATAGTATTTTCAAATATTTAACTGAATTGTAAGAAAACAAATGTAAAATGATACTAGGTAAATGCCATCTTTTGTGTGTCTATTAAAACTCGATTAAATTTGTTGTTTTATAATTATGATAATGATAGTACCTTGCACGTGATTCTGATTTTTACTTACCATTTTTGCATCTTGTTTGAATGCATTGAGGGTATCCTCGAATCCACATTGATGGAGATAATCTGCAATTGCTTTGTTTCTAAGAAAAAGAAAGAATGGACCGTCAGCCACATGAAACAAACCCTCAGAATAAGAAGTACTTGCAACCCAAGCAACTAAGTGAGGTGACCAATATACTTGTAGAGAGTAGTTTGACATAAACATTCCCAATTTTCACAGCATCAAGCCAATAAACAAATTGTTTTAAAGGTATTGAATCTTTTTTGTGCAAAATCTAGACACAAAGTGTAAAGACTTCTTGAGCCAGAAATGCCTATAACTTTGTAGTATAAGCTAAAATATAGTACATATGCCAGTACATAAATAGTTAAACAATTACTTACAGTTCTTCTTTTTGTTTTGGAGTAAGAACCATGGCTATGATTTCTAATTGTCCGTCGGCTATTTACTTCTTTATAGATGATCATTAATGTAGAACGATAATACTACAATATTCATTTCAGGATCGTCATGACATTACATTTGGAGCTCTAAGTGAAATATTACGATTCAGGCAGCAAATTAGAGAAATCTGGAAGCACAGGAATTAAAAAATAGTTTAATGTCACTGTTAAAAAATGATTATGCTTTCTTAGGAGCATACGAGTTAAAAATTTAGCAGTAATTTTTCTAGGTACACTAAAATTCCTCCAATAAATT
Source organism: Stichodactyla mertensii (assembly GCA_011800005.2). Lineage (NCBI taxonomy): Eukaryota > Metazoa > Cnidaria > Anthozoa > Actiniaria > Stichodactylidae > Stichodactyla > Stichodactyla mertensii. The sequence continues at coordinate 13,568 of JAAAQI020204325.1, forward strand.
GATTTATCAAAGTTGGTTAGTGTTTCTTTTTTCCCCAGACGGTAGACTAAGTCGGATATGAAGCAGAGTTTTAAGAAGCCTTTCTAACATGTATGGTGCTAAAGAGTAACCTTAGAGAGCATAGTAAGAGCCGGTGAAGAACAGGTTTGACTTGTATTGAAAGATTAACCCTCAGATCTTAATATCCACCAAGATATTAGAGATATTTTGCGAGGCGAGAGCGCAACCCACCCATCCATTTCGCTCCAAATGTATGCAAGATTTTCCACCACACATCGGTCCAAAGCCGGCCGATTTGAGGCTTGACACGGCCAATAAAAGCTATAAAAAGGACGGCATTACCTTGAATAGTGAAGAATGATCCTCCTCATTAAAAAGAACTCTGTCACGGTCCAATAAAAGGGAAGAAAAAGGCGAAATAGTGTCGGCCACTGGGCCAGCTTTAAACCTCAAACACCGCTCTATTTCAAGCACTTGGAAAAACGGCCAACCCACAATGCAATGCGATGCCGTCTACGCATGCGCCCTGGCGCTCCCTCGCCCTTCCGAAATTAGGAACGCTATTGATACCTCCTGCTGATCCCCTATTCTATGACGACCCCTCAGCTATCTTTCAAAATATTTCATTTGTTTTGCGGATTTGCCATTTAGAGTACTTAAAAGTAGATGTAGAAAACTTAAGGGAAAAACTATAAAAGGCTTGTGAAGATATCTGGGAAAATTGAAGGTTCAGTTCTCCAAGCTAATTGTGCAAATTTAAAAAAGATTAAATACGTATGATAGTAGATGTGGAAAAACAAATATATATGTATATATAAATGAAGAGGGCAAACTCGAAAATTTTGCTAATGAAGTTTCTAGACAATATTTTCTTTTTCTTCAAGGAAAAAGATATGCAAATTAGAGGAATGATCGTCATTGCATTGTATTGTGGGTAATATTACTGTAGAATCCAAGATGGCGGACGCCGCAGGCTCCTCAATACAGACTAAACTTGTTGCGGCTCCCTGCGATTATGAACCACTTAAATTTGCTTGGAACGAAACAATGGTGACAGGTCCAAGTGTAGAAAAGAGCTGGAAGATTTCCAGCGTTCTTGTGCGGAAAAGAAAAGGTAAGATACCAGTTTAATATTAAAATCGATTCATATCGCTAATGCAACAGGTTCGTTCATTTTTTGATAGGAAACTAAAATCGAATCAAGATAATACGGAGTGCGGTTGCTAAAAAAGCCCCTAACCAAGCTAGAGTGGTATGTATTATAAGATAATTGTTTGAACTTATGCTGCTACTCGTTTATCTCATCCTCATTCAAGGACTTTTTTGCCCAGCTGCTAAACACGCTACCTGGGGCTAAAACAATCTGTGACGGATACAGGGGGTGATCACAGGGTGCGCGTGACCCCCCTTCTTACCTCAGGATATTATGTTTAATACAAAAGGACAGATTAAAGATGACTGATGAATGTCTAGCCCTCCCCCCTATTCCACTACTGCACTCTTCAGACCTCACAATTGGTTAATAATTTCTTTAATTTACGATCTTAAAGATCTATCATTTCAAGAAAATCCATGGCATACTGGGGTACAGTAAAGCTACATGTATAACCAACCTTTTTGGGTTACCTGTGTAATGTTATGGGAGAAGGAGATCACAGCCAACCTGTTACAGACTCTTAGTGGCTTCAATTGCTAGCTAGTTCAGATTTGGGTTTATCTCCAGTTTATTGGACCATCTCTAGGATAATAAGATCTGAACAGGCAGACAGTAAACAATCTATTTTTTTCTGTACAAATTTTCTCATTCTGTATGAATAAAGGCTTGATATCAACAATAACACAACCCATCTGTAATGGTTAATGACTGGAGGAAAGATAATGATTGCATAATTTAATAACTGCTGTTCAGGAGGTCATGGGTTCAAGCCCCAGCTGGACCAACACTCAGGGTCTTAAAGTAACTGAGGATAAGGTACTGCCTTTCTAATTACATTTGCAAATGGTTAGACTTTCAGGTCTTCTTGGATGAAGACTGTAGCCCCTATCTCCCATCCCCTCCTTAACCTGTATATAGGGGACATTAAAGAACCTGTTGACCTATTTGCATGAGAGTAGGGGATTGTATCCTGGTTCAACAGTCTGGTCTTGGAGGCACATTACATTGCTCATGATTGTAAACTGTGTGGGAGCAATATGCACCATAATAGCAGTCCTTAACAGTCCTCAAAAAGCATCATGTAAAACTGACATGTCTGTTGTCAGTTCCTGTTGTTCCCTTGGGATGAGGGGAGACCATTTATTTATTTATTTATTCAATTTGATAAAATTTATTCTAAATCTATATAATCTTTACATTGGAATGAATTTAAAATATTCATGATCTTTGTTTCATGTTTGTATACTTTCAGTTTTATGATGAAATAGAAAAAAATAAGACTATTTACATTAACCATCAACTGTAAAATATAAAAATTGTTTTAGAACTATAAATTATAATAACTGTATATAAAAAAGAAATATTTCAGAAATGCAAAAGTCACTGCATTGAAAGGGAAAAATTACCTTTTGAAATGTTAAAATATTTAAAATTCTACCTTTTATCTGGCCTTAAAAGACAGCAAAAGCCTTTCTTTTGCTTAGCCTTTTGGTGCCTTTCATTTAACAAATTCCTTGAGAATGAAAAAATGCCTTTTATACATCTAGCTACCAAGTGGGATCCAGTGGGGGACATTTACGATGAGGTTAGTGATTAAATGTCCCTTCTAAAACAATGGGTCATGGTGTTATGTAAGATAGTCACACCCCTCCCCCCTTATTTATCCTGGATCCTTGCCTGAATAGACCAAATCAGCTAACGTGTTGTTATGTATATTTCCATCCAATTCAAAAACTCTGGGATTTACAAGAACACCCTGATGATGGGCCTTTGAGCCCAAAAGCTCGGAAAAATAAATTGTTTTTTGGTTGAAGAAACTTAGTCTCATAAAATACATGCCAACCAACGAAATTCTAAATTTATAAGAACTTTTGTTCCAAAAATTTCCATTTCATTTGCATGTGATATTGAAATACAAAAGACAAATCATATTCCCCAAAAAACTGAATTGGGTGGAAATGTAAATAGCAAGGCATTAGCCAATTTGGTCTGTCATTGGCCAGCCCTCAAATCTAACACTTTGCTATAACCCTGTCCCTCCCCACCCCTCACCCCCAAATACTAACACTAATCAGTTATACATGTGTACACCTTGCATAGTTTGTTATTATGTTTTCCAACCAAAGCAGGCTTTTCTAGCTTTAATATTTTGCAGGCACCTTTCACTTTGTATATCTTCTCCTGTCTGGGATGCCTGTTGTACACTCAACGTGACCCCAGACCTCTGTCATTCTTGACAAAGTGCCAGAGACTCTGGGAAACCCTACGTTTTTAAGAGCTGTGATTGGTTATAATATATCGCACAATAATTTGGTAAAAAACCGCACTAGCAATAACAAGAGCCTTGGAATAAAGGATATCAATTACTTTGAGAGTCTATAAAATGGTAGTTTAGCTGTAAAGCAGTAAAAACGGCTATTTTCGGGAGTAAAATGAAAAACCGTTGATTTAGGGACATACCAGGTAGCCAGAATATGTGGCTATCGCGCTAGGGTTTCCCAAGAGTCTCTGACAGTTCATCACGAGCATGCACAGTAAGAACAACAGGGCTCTGGGGTCGAGTAGAGTGGCCTGTTGTAAAGAGAAAAACCGAGGACACAGGTAGCCCACAAATAGTAACCCGAGAGACGATAGCGGGCGGTCCAAATATAATTCGATGTTTTGCAAACACTACGATGATCGGCTATTGCTTTTCTTGGGGAGTTTCTCGAGACTTTCCATCCGAATCACTTGAAAGTTCGTCTAGTCCTGTATTTCTACCCAATCCCAGAAGCAGCATTCCACTCCGCGTCTCCTTCCGACTATCTTTCCATGGAGCGGGTACCCTGTGTTTTAGCGTCCCACTGTACGATACGTCGACCAGTCGCTTGGTTTCGTTGACACCTCTAATTAGGAGCCTCACCGTCACCCCACATTCTTTAATCTTACAAATGCCGATCCCTTTGAAAAACGGCGCCAATCTTTTTCTGGAATTTTCTGTCTTCAAGCGGTTGTAATGGAATGCAAAGGAGCAATATGGGTTGGATTCCCTTAGGTGCTCAGACAAGATGTGTGCCCAAGGGCCAGTCAGGAGCCGTCCTCCAGATGGCATATTACGGGGCTTCATGGTTTCCCATTCATCGTCTGTGATGACAAAGCTGGCATTTTTGTTTTCTAATTCTGTCTCGAAGTACCCATCTTTTTGTACTTCATTCGCACTTACTTTATTGTCTGACGTAGCGGGGATGCCTTTGGGTGGAGGTACCTCCTTAAACAGAAAAAAAATTAAAAAGTTTGTAGCCTAGATATACAAAATGTCCTATCCCACAAACGACTAGTAAACGAAAATTTATACTTTATTCTTAATACCTCCCTGTCTTAATTTACCCTTCTTTCTTTTCTTTTTTTCTTTTTTCTTTTTTCTTTTTTTTTCTTTTTCTTTTCTTTTCTTTTTTTCAATTTAATTTTTTTATCCATTCAACTAATGCTATTGAGGTTGCAATGAAACTGACAAAATTATGACACAAACAATCTAATCTGATATGACGTCGTGGGCGCTGTTCTCGTTTCTCCAACAATCGTCTCGTGGGTCTTTAGTGGATTGCACAGACCAGCATTAGAGCAGATTTCGTATGACTGTGAAAAGTTCGCGGCACGGTGAGTGCCGCAAACGTGCCTTGCCGCGACCGTGATGTTTTCTTGCATTTTGACGTGCCTTGCCGTGTCTTGACCGTGTCACGACCTCGTTCGTGCCGCGAGCCTTTTCACAGTCAATACCAAATCTGCTTTATTCGTAAGATTACGGCAAATAAAATGTTTCCTAAAACCTGTCAGATTTCAACGTCCTTAAGGTTCATAACGCCATCTATTTATTGCTGCTCACGCCGTGTTCAGTGCGACAGCCAGAGACAATGGGGATATGTGTTACAAAAGTTTGTATCTCTTTTCATTGCTTGTTTGTTGTTTAATTTTATTGCTTCGTCTGTTTGTCCCACTTCCATCCCCTCCCCTCCCTGGTTGGGTTGCTCGCGCAATACCGAATAAAGAGCTTTTCGTACTAGTGGGAAACGAAGGGTAATACAGAAACACTGAAATGGCTTCCCATTGCATTGTTTTGATGTGAATCCTTCAATCACAAGGCTACGGTAAAGTACGTACGATACTACTACTACGGTACGGCTAGGCTACGCAGAATTTGCCGAAATCCGCTCAGACAAATCTTCATACATTCATTACTTTACTTTTAATAACAAACCTTGTTGTTGTTGTTCTCCTGAGGGGAAGTTGGTTTTTCGGTTTCTATCTTAACCTCGATGCCATCACCGCAGGAAGTTACCTTGATACGCTGTGGAGAACAAAGAAGCATGGGGCTAGAGCTAAAGCCAATCACTGTACTTTATTACATTTATATAAAACGCGTTTATATCATGACGAGCAGAGCAGGCAAGTTCTAGATTTAGGGTCAGGTACTTAGGACTAGCTGTCCTAGCTGGACGGATGAACATTGTAACGCCAGAATTGGTAATAAGCCGTATCAGTTCTATAAGTGGTTCGTTGCCAAGAATTCCTCAGAAGTTTGGAACTTGCAAAAAGGGGGAGAGGTTTGGAGCCTGCATAAAATGTTGGGGTGGGGCGGAAAAATAAACTGAGATTGATTGGTGTCGTACTGTGTTCAAATGAAGTAAAGCACTAGTTCTTGGATGAATATTTTTGCTTTTTTTCGCCGTCTGAAAATAACCCACAAACTTATTTAAGTGAAAAGCGTGTGAAATAAAAATCGTACGTCAATCATATTTTTGCAATCGAAGACATTTGAATTGATGTTCACAGGTATGGTGGATCTGAATCCGAACATACAACACCACCAAATCCACGAGAGCTCACGAAAACGAAAGTAAGGGGATTATACAGAGGAATTAATTACGATGCGTCACTTGCAATAACAAATTTTTGACGGCCAAACGTATCAAATTCCATCCTTCTCAAGTTTTACATGTTCTCCATCAATTTTGTCATGCGAGAAGAAAACTTCAATCCCCTGTTCCACAACCCTCAGAAAAGCTCGTTGTGTTCGGCAATGAATATTGATTTTCTTTTCGTAATGTGCTTTTGATCCAGGAAGGATTGTTTGTGCTGTTACACGGGTATTTAACTCAGACTTGAAACTGTGCATACCTAACCTACCTTCGGTTCCGGATACGAACCAGCACTCTGCGACCGTCCAACTGATGAAGCCATCCTGACAAGCAATTTCAATTCAACTCTCCAGAACCCAGCTTCTTTGACTGTGAAAATTGTTTTTAGGTCTAATGCGAAAGTGAGCCTTAGCCTGATACGACAGCAGTCGAATTCGAAAACGCGAATACGAAAGCAGCCTTACGATTCTTGGCAAGGTCGTGAAAGGTCACGCTTAAGACTATTGAATAACAACAGAAAATATTAATGATTGGCTAAAATCAGTCGGAAAGAAGGTAAATCTGTCAATCACTAAGTCGGGTTATCAAATAACAACAGGAAAAAGAATATTAAATCCACTGACGGGTTCAAATCAGGGAAAGGTTTCCTAAAAGAATTGTTATTGTCCGAGTCTTGATGATTTGATGTTTATGTTTACCGGTCCTAATATTAGAGATTTCCGATCTACATGCCTTGGCACTAACAGTACCATTGGTTAACTTGCATATTGTCATGACTTCTTTACTCAATAGAAGGATTTATTCAACTGTATTTCCTTATACTTCTCGAAATATGGATCCTGATACCTCCAGACGTGATGCTGAAGCACAACATGGCAGGACAAAAGCATTTACGGATTAGCTGGACATTTCGGCTCCAACACCGCTATCCATAATGACTAGTCAGGAAGCTCGGCCGGAGCCTAGACCATATGAGATTATTACCTCTTGCAGTGTTCAGTTATATTCCAAATGTCTTTCCAGGAAATAGTCTCATTTGTCGCTTTAGTCCTTGAGGGAGGCGTCAGTTTTTTTTAACAATATATTACACGAAAAGCTGGTGTATAATGGAGCTTGATACTCGTCTTTTTATATGTTGACTTACGCTATTCTTGGGTCGCACTCCTTCCCATGGAGTAAAAGAGCATAGACATGGCCACCATGTTGGATGATATAACAAAAGATCTTAAAACTTAAGTCATCCAACATGGCGGCTCTGACATCACATGCACACAGAGAATAGCTACGGGCTAATGGAGATTCACACAAGATAGATAGATAGATAGATAGATAGATAGATAGATAGATAGATAGATAGATAGATAGATAGATAGATAGATAGAT
>JAAAQI020204436.1:0-21000 GCA_011800005.2 Stichodactyla mertensii
AATGCAACAAAATCAAAAAAAATCTTGTGATTATATGATTTCAAGGATTCGAACTTTCATTTTAAAAGGAATCCAGCAAACTGTTATATGCACTTTAACATTTTTTCATTGGTATTCGATATTAAATAGCAACAAGAATTGTCTGCAAGAGCAGGAACATTGAAGGATGTGTTGGACCTTTACAATGTGTATGGCCTGAAGGATGTATCCGATTCCAGTGTCAAAGATGAGCACGATAGTGATGATTTAAAACTGGTTAGTGTGTGATGACAAGAATACCTGATGTTCAGGAGTGAATATGTGGGAAATACTCCCAGCATGCATGCATGATGTTTTACTCTCTAGCTACTCTATATAAAAACACATCATTTAAACCAGCCATATAGTAATTCACTGCTTTCCTGTGACCCATAAAGCATTTCATTTCAGCTCACTTGCATCAAATTTAAGGAGCACTTTGCATGAAAATAATAGTTTTCATGTGCAGAGAAGGTGACAAGCTATTATATTTATGCAAAGTACCCCTGACAATGTTGAGAATTAAAAACCCAGTGAATAGTAATCCAAATATATATAATAGAACCAGTAGTTTTTTAGGGATGGCATGTAGATTTTCTACATTCTAAGGGACTTGTCATAAATAAGCTAGTAGGGAGGAGGGAGTCAAGAAAGGGGAACATCATTAATTTTTGAGACTTCCAAAATGGTGGGTTAACTAAAAATAGACAAGAGGAAGAGGGGGGGTTGTGTAAAATTATGCCAAGTCAGGGTCAGATTAAGTATTAAATGCTTGAAAAGGGAGAGGGACATAAAAATATAGTCTAAATCCACACTGAGGGTCATGATATTTCATTCCCATTTCTGAGAAGTGTCTTGTCATTCTCAGCTCTAAATGTTAAATCTCTGCTCCCTCCCCCTGCTTATTATGTTGCAATTTAATAATTGCAACACATAGTTATGCATGTATACTTATAGATGGTTTTCCAGCATTAATTTTGACTAGCCCATTCTTCTCTTTTCTAAACTAACTACCATATGGTAATAATTTTTTTTCAGGAGGAATCTTGGACATCAGTTGTTGATCCAAAATGGATAGTGGTAACTGATATTGAAATCATAATAATATATTGTACATTTTATAGTAACCAAATCAGGAAAGGCTTTTTTGCCTACATATAAATACATGTAGATAAAGCAAATACAAATAAAAAAATGAAAAATCATTGGGAGAAAATATTGTAGTGTTAAACCAGCTAAATAACCTGGATAAGCATTATGTACTGAGAGGAAAAATGGGACTGGCTTATGAACATTAATCAGGGCACACCATTTCCCAAACTTCCAGTCCAGAAAAAATAAATGTTGGCATATTCATTTGTCCATTCTTTTATTTGTTTATTCAATTCTATTTTTTATTTTTATCTTTCAAGAATATGACCAAAAAAGATAAAGACCAGCAAGAAGCAATATGGGAATTGCTGAATACAGAAGTTACATACATTCATAAGATTTGTGTAGTCAAGAAGGTTAGTGCTTCTTAATTTTGCCAGCCATTTTAACTACAGAAGTTACATAAATACATAAGATTAGCATAGTCAAGAAGGTTAATTAGTGCTTCTTTTGCCAGCCCTTTTAACTTACCCAAAACTCTAGATCCATCTATGAATACCCAGGAAGACCCTAAGAGAGCCTGTAGCTCCATTTAGGAGGAAAGCATGATTGACATCTGTTCAATACATGGGCTGTAAGCTATCATGTGATGTTGTAGGAATAATGATTTATCTCACTTGTTTCCTTCATTTTTTTCCCCAGTTATTTATTCTTTGCCTTAGAAATTTACAGAATGAAGGATTTCTGCAAGATGTGAGTATAAAGAAATTTGAACAGATGATTTTGAGTGTGAGGTGCTGAATTATACTACTGCTAACTACTAACTACTAATTACTACCACTACTGCTGCTGCTGCTGCTGCTGCTACTAATTATTATTATTATAACAGGGGTAGATACAGGGGGCAGATTGGGTGAATTTCCACCCCACTCTAGATGTGTTATCAATCAAAAATATGAATATTTTAAAGAAAAGAAAACAACAAATCTGATTGCATCTTGTATCTAATTTAAAAAATATGTATATATAAAAAGTCAACTCAGTTTTGCACATTTTAGACATTTTAAAAGCCTATTCTGAACTCTGATGGAGAATAGATACCTTGAAGGAGCTTTGAATAAGATTATCCACCCCCCTTTGGAAAATCCTAAGATCTGCCCCTGAATAATAATAATAGTAATGATAATAATTTTATTTAAACACAGTAAACTCATCAGGATTTTACATAGAAAATATGATATAACATATATGTATATAGATACATAATTTTTTTTACTTTTGGTGCTTGAGTCCTGATCACGAATGGTGCACCCCCCTTAAAATTCTGGATCCCCTTCGATACTTAAGAGAGTGACTTTTGGTTTGAAAATGAAAAACATCTCACCTAAACTAAGTAAAATTTCTTTTTTCATTTTTCTTTTAGATTGAAATCCCCAAGCTTTTCAGCAACATAGAAGTTATTTATGAGTTAAACTTATCTTTTTGGTTAGACTGTCTTAGTGAAGTTGTCAAAGAGGTAAGCAGAACTTAAATAATAAAATTCAATAAAATTTCATTGACTCAGTTTGATGTATTTTTATCATAAAAACTCTTGTTTCTGAAGGGTAATGAATAATAGCTATCTGACTAGCAAGAGCAGTGGCTCTTGTCATGCAATTGAATGGGTATTTGAAAATGTTGATCTTTGAATGCCATATAGGAATCCAGAAAAGTGACATTACCATATAAGTCTTTGTAGCACAGTGGTAGAGCATCCAACTGGTATCCAGAAGATCACAGGCTCAATTCCTGTCAGGTGGACTCAGAATTTTTTCTGAGTTCCCTGTCAAGCAAGTGGCAAACTGAATACATTTCTGTCATGCTGATCTTTGTTGAGAAGAGGGAAATCAAAAATAATATTAATGAACTAATTTCTCTACTCAAATAGGTGATTTTCATGATGGTGTCATTTTAACTACCACTACCAAAATGCTTTGTCAAAATGCTTTGATATTCGGATTGTTCTACTCTCCTGGGAATAAAGAGACAATTGGTAAAATTTGCCTGAGAATAGAAGCCACTCTAAGCATTCTGGTCTTGGTAGTAAATTAGGCCATCATGCAAATGGCCTATTCACATGTTTTTACTAAGATTTGCAAACATTTTGACATTTCAGTCGAGAAAATCTGGTAGACCCCTGAATCCATTAAACATGAGTGAGAGTTTTCCAATGGTGAGTAAAATAGTGACAGCACAGTTACATGTACTTGTATAGATTGTTTGCAAAATATGCAAGGCATTTGGTGTTTCCAGTCATACCTGTTGCCATGGGAATATCAAGGCAAGTTATTGGTTACTATGGTATCACTCGTTGCCAAGACATCAGTTGCTATGGTTGTTGTTGTTATTAGTTTGTCATGGTTATACTAATGGTGTATTTTGAGTACTAGAGGGTCACGTTGCCATGGGAATCATATCAGTTGTCATAGAAACCTTTTGTATGACATTTCTGTGGTGAACGTCAAATCTTTGTTGTTTTCAAGTCTAAACGTTTATCCTTTTTTTACCAGTTCGATCAAAAATTTGAGCCGTACATTACATACTGTACGGAAGAGGCGCATTGCTTAAAGTATTTTAAGAAGAAAATGCAAGAAGATGAAGACTTCAAGACTTACATCACGGTAATAGACCTCTTTACTTAATTTCAGCTTGACGTTTCCCCATTTCAGATCACGTGTCATTCTCTTATGAAATATTTCTTTCTCGGAAGCGCTTAGAAGACACATTTGAAATATGGAATAGCTTCAAACAAAGAAAATCATTTCCAAGGGAATGTCACGTGGTCTGAAATGGTAAGACATTACGCGCAAAGTAAAAAAAAAAAAAAAAAGTCCGAGTGAAAAAATATAAAATGGGTACTTGTACAAAAATCGTCCAAAATTTAACTCAACTGAAACATTACTGTAATAATCTTTAAGATCGTAATAAACCCTGATTAAAGTTTTTTTCTTGATATTCCGATGGGAAGTTTTACATTTTTGCGAATCTTTAAAGGAGTCTGTGACGTCATCTACTCAATGCTAATCATCGCTCTGCGTTTCTCTGTATTTTGGGATCAAAATATCCGCTACTTTCATACTTAGTATTGAAGAAAAGAAACGAAAAAAAATTTGAAATTCTAATCACAAGTAGTGTTCTTTAAGTCTGTCAGCTGTCCTTTGGGCTTCATAGAAATGAAATAAATGAAGGTATGTATGGAGCGGTGTTGAGTGGATGGTGTCACAGACTCTGTTAAAAATTCATAAAAATATAATACTTCCCATTGGAATATCAAGAAAAATTTTTACCCAGTGATTATTACACTCTTAAAACTTTCTAAAATTGTTGTTGTTTTTGTAGTGGTGTGAAGAACATCTGTGTACAAACCGACTGAAGCTGTCTGACTACCTCGTCAAACCAATGCAGAGGCTGACTAAATATCCACTGCTGCTAAAAGCCATTCACAAGAAAACTCTAGATGAAGACATGAAAGGAAGCATCTCGGCTATGGTATGTTTTCTGTCTCATTTATTGCCTCACCTCTCGTAACACAGAATAGAGGGTTTTCATATGAGTGGGCAACGTACGGTACTGGCTTACAGCATGTACATGGTACGGTATACAGTAACACTGAAATGGCTTCCCAGTTTTCATGTGCATCATCCAATCACAACGCGTAGTTACAGTAACGGCAAAGTACGGTACTGCTACGGTACGGCTACGAATTTACCGTAGCGTTTCACCTTCCGCTCTAGTGTGCAATGCTCATAAGAAAAGTCCCTAATCCTTCTTTCTCTATTAGATCACGACAGTGGAATCTCTGTTGGCGAAAGTAAACGCAGCCATGAGGGTCATGTACGAACAGAATAAACTCCTCGCCATCAGCAAACGAATAAAGAATAACTATAATGTGGTGGAAGCTGTCAACGATGAAATGGAAAAAGTAACTAATGATAATAGAGCAAATGTCGACTGTAAAATGCTCGTGGCACGTTCGGTGCCATAAGCGCGCCTTGTCTCGACCGTGATGTTTTCTAGAATTTTGAAGTTCCTTGCCGTGCCTTGACCGTGTCACGACCGTGTCACGACCGTGTTTGTGCACGAGTTTTTCACAGTCACACGAAATCTGTTCTAATGATAATCATAGGGTCACCCTACCTACACACAAAGCACCAGGACTCTCACATCTCTGTGTCTCACAGAAGGTAAAGACGTGATCCTATTTAAGTTATAAAAATGTTCTTGCAAACAGATCCTAATGGGGTACAGCTCTTTTGATCTGATGGAACTGATGCCTGGATTAGACCAACATCGATGTGTGATCAGTGAAGGACCTTTAAGACTAGTAGAGAAACAGGGCAAGGTATGCAAGTATTTATGTAATCAGTGAAAAAGATTTCCTTACACAGCTTTATTGAATTTGTTTTTGATCTTTTCTGCCTTCTATTTCCATAGTTTGGAGTTTAAACTTTATTTTTTCTTTCTGCTCTTCTTCTCTTCTCTTCTTCCTTCCTTCCTTTCTTTTTCTTTCTTTCTTCTTTCTTTCTGTTTCCGATTAATGCATTTTCTTTTCTTTTCTTATTTTTTTTTAGATGGACGTTCACGTGTTTCTGTTTACTGATCTGTTGCTCATAACAAAGCCTAAAAAGGGAGACAAATACAGAGTTTTAAAACCGGTAAGCACAAAACATTTCCATCTTCACCACTGCATCTCCACCACACCATCACCACACCATAACCGTAACCACACTATTACCATCACCACCACGCCATCACCTTCACCACCACCATCACCATCACACCATCACCATTACCACACCATCATCACCATTACCACACCATCATCACCACCACCACACCATCATCATCACCACCACACCATCATCATCACCACAGCGTCATCATCTTTACCATCACCAATGTCAGTCTTCATCAACCTCATCATCAATATTTGGATGTTGTTTTTCTTTTCTTTCCTTTTTTACCCCTTCATCTTTTCAATTGTGCTTTTCATTTTTTCATCCCTATCCTATACTTCATCATGTTGTTTGTTATTTTAGCCGATGATGGTGGAGAAGCTCGGCGTACATGCATCAAAAGATCCAGGTAAGAAAAATGGGTCGTTATTTTCATAAGTAATCAGAAATTTGAACTCGCTCTGCTCAGAAAACTTTACTCTCAAATTGTCTGGTTTCCAAATATAAGTTGTACTGATGTTTAATTCACAATATTTACTGTATTTGGTGGCTGTTACCGCTTTTCTACGGTATACAAAACGCATTTAGTATCGATTTTCTTGTTTCTTGTGTTGTTACTGTTTTGTTACGTCCAAGACCATGATCCTTAGCGTTTATACAATAGATTGTTTTGATGTAACGTTTTTGTTTTGATGCAATTAATCTCGTCTTCATTTAGGTACGTTTCTTCTGGTGTATATGAACGAATACAACACAGTGGTGCAGGCATTTGCTTTACAGGGCTCGAATATCGACCAGGTGTCTTGGATGGACAACATTAAGAAAGCACAGGTATGAAATATTTATAAAGATACTGTCAGTAGCTTGCAAAAACTCGAGTTTCAGGGCTGAAAAACTGCTGGCAGTAGTTTGGGAGTAACGAACTTAAGTTTTGGCTTGTTTTGCTGGTGGCATCTCAAACAGAAAAGTAGGAAAGCCAGTCCGAATATGTGCATGATGACAAACAGTTGGACAAATAGCCTAAGTTCGAATTGTTTGGAAGAGCTAGCTAGGGAGGCTGGGGCGAGGTTTCAGAACGAGGCTCCCAGGAATGATGATACGATTTGTTAACGTTTTCTTGAAATCGTCTGGCCTGAAATGCTCGGAACAGATGGTATAGTGTTTGGACACTTCGAACTTGCCATAAAGTCGAAGAAAAGCCAAATCTTCTCGCTTCTTGTCCAGTGGAAAAGCATGAAAAGACAGTCGAGGGCACTTCACAGAGCCGTTTTCAAACAGGGCTACAGCACAATAGAAAACAATTGAAAAGACATTTTTAAAGGTATTTCTTTAAGAAGCTCATGCATGCGGCACGGTGTGTTGCTGGGAAAATTTCTGGAAGCCTCTCTCCGGAGCTTCGCCCCAGCCTCTCGAACTGGCTCTTCCAATTATCTCGAACGTAGGCTTTAAAAAATTTGTCTACCCATGATCCCTTTCGGTATCATGTCTGTGGATTTTCGGGTGACTAACTTTATTTGATTCAAAATCAGTATAATCGCAAAATTATTCCATCACACAAACAAATAGTTAAAATTTAAATTTAGTACTAGCATTCGAATGTTTTTATCTCAACACAGAAGTTATTTGTGATCGCTCAACTGGAACACGGCCCATCTTACATGGCTCGTCAGAGCGAGTCCAGCGATTTGATAAGTCCTTCTACTTACGTTAATAATCCAGAGCCTCTGCAAAGACGAAGATTATCGGCTGTCTCTGTTGAATCTCTGGACTCGGACGACGAGATGGGACTGAATGAGTCATTCAGATCGCACAACCTAACGAGATACCCATCGGAAGGAACAATTAATGCAGAAATCAACCTTGAGAATGAAGATGAGCCCGAACCTATTAAAAAAGAAGGTCCTAAGAAAAGACAAGAATCTGTCAACAGAAAGAAAGAACGAACGTCCAGTTTAACTGATCTTTCGAACGTTAATCCCGAAATCGTGGTTGACAAAGGTGCAGACGAACGCATGAAGATACCACCGGTTAATCCCGATGTGAGCCGATTACGTTCCGAAAATGTCGCGAAAGTATCCCGATCGTCTTCGGCTCCTCAGCAAGATCGTCGAAAAGTGGATTCGACTGTATCGTTGTCTCGTTCGTGTTCGGAACCAAAAGAATCCAAGAAATTTCTACGAAAAACTTCAAAGGGGGAGATAATTACGGAAGGGCTTCCTTTAGACACGTCCAGGACATCGGTCAGTTCGTCTTCACTTTCTGCGGACGAAGTTAGGTCCGAATCCGAATCCAGTTCGTTACAAACCTCTCTAGATCTAACCTCTTCGTTTACGTTAGATGGCCCACAAGAAGACACTAATTCAAATGTCTTTCAATCGCCAAGCGCATGCGCAGCGAGTGACGACAATGAGCCTTGGTCTCCCGTCTCTGATCTTTCTTCTTCATTTGAGACCAAGCCATCTGATGACGATGCTTGCCAAGCAGGTCGACCAGTTGCGCGCTCAGCCTCGGCTCCAATACCTCTCGGTCCAAGAGAAACCAGGCCCCACTCTGAGAGTGGTGACCTAGGTGCGACAGGAGAGACTGGTGACGAGGAAGCCAAATCGGCAACGTACCCGCGTCGTAGTGGAACTCGAAAGAAAACGAGTCCAGGTCTTAAAGCATTGCAGTCCCTCTCAGAATCCTTGGAATTCTCACTCAAGGAATCTCCGAGTAAGCTACCGCCACAGATAAAGTCACCACTGATTGCACAGCAGAAATTACAGTCGGCTATCAGCGGTCCAATACCCAGTGAACAACCACATAGGAAGACCTCTTTACCAAGACGGTCCTCGCCGTTAGTGTCTGGGAGACCTGATACGCTGATGCGCTCAAAGTCCTATACCACTCTTGAAACAGTCTCGACTTCACCAGACCGAGTTAAGGAATTTTTGACTCTAACTTCGGATTTCGACGGGCACCCGAGTAATGAAAGTAAAGACTACGATGATCCGAACGATGACGTTCGTTCCTTCGGTCACAGACGAACAGAATCGGAGAATGCTCGGTCACCCGTTAAACCCGATAAACTTCATTACGCAGAACTGAATCTGGGGTCACTAAACCCGACGCAGAGAACCTCACCTATCCCACCGATCAACGCGGCCCCGGAAGGCAGGCTTCGTAAGAAAAGCATGTCTTTGACGGATCTACTTAGCATCGGTAGAGACCTTACCAGTGGAAGGGACAAAAATATCGACAAAAATAGTTCAAATGCTTCGAACAAGAGGGACGTACGGTTATCTTCTGAAACGACGGACGACCGAGGAGAAAAGACTTCTAAAAAGATACACAGATTTCGATTGGGACGAAGTAGAAGTCGAAGTGACAGGGAATTGAAAGACGGCATTGCATCGGGACCTGACATCGATAAGCGGAAAGCGACCAAGCTGTTCTTGAGAGACTCCTTAATGCTTGAATCATCGTAAGTAGTTCAGTGTTTCTTTGGTGTATGGATTATCCTTATATTATACAGCTATTTCAAAAAGGTTGTCGTTGCCAAAGGAGATAGGTAATACTAAGAAAATAGGTCATTCCAAACACTATCTTAAGAAACAAAAGATGCAAATGACAATAGTCCTTTCCCAAGTCCTTGTTTTCACTTGCATACAGTTTCTTCGTGGTGTTATTATGTGAATGATACATCGTTCAATCAGCAACTCTTCTTTGCTTTATTGTTTAATCATCCCAAAGTCCATTGTATCAGATTAGTACATAGCTCATTGTACATTGGTACGGTACTGAAATCAAGGCTTTGGCAAGTACTGGACTGACTCAACTATATCTTGGGAAAGGACTCTGACTAAAAGTGCTAAAAATGGTTTCTTTTGGCTGCTAACACCACTGCCAGCAGCACTGAATGTCTCAGTATTATATAACCTTAATGACAGAATATTCTTGGAATGACTTGTCTTGTCGCGTTTGTTGCAACGACAGCCTTTTTTGAAAAAGTTGTATACTCTTTCCTTGGTGATTCTGGACTATTGTCACAGATTTCAAGGATTATATATGGTAATGTTATATCATATTGTTGCTTGATACTCGTGTGTTAATCATTGTTATAGACATCTCTGGCATGTACGTAAGGTTTTCCCATCTCAGACCACACGTCATTCCTTTGAATATTGTTTCCTTGTTTGGTAAACGTCAGAGATACAACATAAGAAATCGTACTCCCAAGACATTTGAAATGGGAAAATATTATGGACAAGCTGGATAGGTTTATTTTTGTTGCATGGTTTTGCACGCTTTCCATTGCACTTTCTCTCTTTTCAAGCTCTTTCTCATTCTTCTTTTCTTTTTCTTTTTTCTCTCTTTCGTAACCCGTCATGAATTGTCTTTAAAATTTGATAAAACTAATTGACCCCAAACATAATTGATCAAGAAATGCTGATGATGACCCGCAAAAAGATAAAAATAATAAACAGTAACCATAAGACAAATGTATATCAATTTAAGCCCTTTGGAAAATGAAATTAAATTAAAATATGACTTTTTAAATTTTATCTATGATCATAAAAATTGCGGTATTGCATGGAATCTTATGAGATAGTTGGTCACATTAAGTCACTTAAGTCACATAAATAAGATGTCACGTACGTTGTGTTACGTAACGGTCCTCTTAAAAACGGTTTTCAAATAAGAATGTTGTGCACTAAAATAATCAATCAATAAATAAATTGCTCCAAGCATGAAGTTTGAATGAGAATTATATCTTTAGTGACAAAAAAATATTCTTGAAATTTAGGTCCGACTCAGATAATACTCCAGCAGTCTGAATATGACACGTGACTGGTGTGCACTAGAATCTCACGCATGCGTGCTACTTACAAGGACCACGTGACTGGCACCAAAATTACTGTTCACGCATGCGTAATCAGAGCAGATTTTTTTCTGGCTTAAATGCATTCAAGAACTTACCCAGGCCTTGCTCGTTCTGTCAATAGAGTGAACCTGGGTACAGGTTTTATCTTAGTCCTGCGTACATTTGTTTTACAATTTAAACGAATTATTAACCATTCAACCATCACATATTTTTATTTTTATTTTATTTTAGATAAATAAATAAACATATATATTTTTTTTACGTCAGAGTAAATATCCAAATTCATTGATAAGTCTTTGCTTAACAAATTTAATTTGTACTTATTAAATTTTCGTCTTGTTTTAACCGCCAATATTGTAATGTCCATGCATGAGGATAGTGGTTATCTTCACTGTTCACGAATAACTAAAACTTCATTATGAATTGATTTTGAAGGCGGTAATTTTGTCAAAACTATCGCGTGGTTATCCTGTACTTGGCTTGGTTACTCCCTTCCAGGCGTGGTTACATGTATTAGGCTCGGTTTCCATACAACAGGCTCCTGGTCCGACTACCTGGCGTGGTTACCATGTATTAGGCTTGGTTACCATAAACCAGGCTTGGTTACCATAAACCAGGCATGGTTACCATGTACCAGGCTTGGTTACCATTTACTAGGCGTGATTACGTTGTACAACGCGTGGTTACCTTTCAAAATGGCCGCCTTTTTTATGTCGAATATTAACTTGTCATTAACAACCTGTTTTCATTGTAATAAAAAAAATTATTTTACCACACGTAATCTCTTAATATGGCCTTTCCTAATGCTTAAATAACGCACTTGCACAGCTTGCTCAGGTGTACTAATCACCTTGTACATCTCACCCGATACCTCTTAGAACGTAGAGAAGCACCTCACGACATTGATATAATAAACACTAACTACACGCACAATAAAGAATACTAAAGGTTTCGTTTAAGTGGAATACGTACCGTGCCATCACTTTTTAATAGCTTCCAAACCCAGCGTTATGATTGGTCGGCTGGTGATCCTTTTTGATTGGCTCAGAGTGCAAGCCATTGGAGAGTTATGGTACCACAGGGATCCCACTCATACAAAATCTGCTTCATATGAACCCATACCCAGTTGGATTATAATTCAAATGAAAATCTGGATTTACCATTTTTGGCGGGAATTTTAACGACACCATTCAACTTGTGCTGAGCGCGCTTTAGGGCGAAGGCTAGTCTTTATTCTTATTGGTGAAATTGCAAAACAAAAGCCAAAGTTCAGCAGTTGTGAGTTGCTTATAAATAGCTTTCTTCTTAGTGTGACAGGAAGAAAGAATAAAAGTTTTTTTAAAAAAGCTGATAACGACTAACCTAACCAACTTCCCTCGATAGAAGATTCGACGTATGGACTCGTAAACAAACAAAACGAAACGAAACGAAACACAAAACGAAACAAAACAAAAAGCAAAAACACGACTTGAGGAAAACCAAAAAAGAAAGATAGAGAGAGAGTGTGTGTGTGTGTAGAAAACGGAAAAACGTTCTTCATGTTCTTTAAACCATCCTATGCATTCACTCGACTCAAGATAGTTCGACCTGTGGTAAGTCTAAGACACAAGTCGTCAAGATAAATACTAGGTTTTAACTGACGATTTTCGTTTACGATGTACCAAACCTCCTTATCCAAAGTGTTTTACATGTGTGTTCCTTCTTGTGTTTGAGATATCTTTTGGTGTGTGTACTTTTGAATCTTGTCGGCCCGAACACCGAGCAGGTGCGTAAGGTCACATTCGTGTGGTTGTTCTTCTACCTTACCAGATCCTTCGTCTTTTTTTAGTTGAATATTATCAGGAAAGGCTGTCCATACTACTGTTTGACAGGTATTTGGTGTGTGAACGACTAACGTATGAAAGGCATAGCCTTAACTAACTAAAAACTAACCGAATACTAACAAAAACTCCAACTCCAACTCAAAATTAGCTCAGTATAGAAAACATGTAAGTAGAATATTTTTCTTCGTTTATTAAACAAACTTGGTGGTGGTTTTGCGTCCAACGCTGAGGGTCGTCACGCAACGCATTTTACTGAAGCTTCTTTTTAACTGACAGAATTGTATTTTTATCTTTATTTTTATTTTCATTTATTTTATTTTTTATTTTTTATTTTTTATCGAGTTTTTGCCGAAAATCTTTACACTAAATCCTAACTAGCTCAATCATTCCCAAGAGAATAAAATAAACAAGACGCGGCTGTCTCGTTGGTTGATAGAGTAGTTTTCGTATGACTGAAAAATCGTCTCGGCACGAGGCAACGTCACGGTACGAATGACGAAATCTGTTAGCCAATCGAAAGGCACGGACATCACGAGATCACTGATCATCCAATGAAAATGCTCTGACACGACACCATCACGGTCACGGCAACCGTCCCTACCGTTGATTTTTTCAAAGTCATACGAAAAGCGCCCAATGTCACTGCAATAGACCAACTCCACTTGGGCGTAATGTCTTCCCATTTCAGACCACGTGACAATCTCTTGACAATGTGATTCTTTGTTTGAGGCTCATCCATATTAACGTATCATCTCAAACACCGAGAAACAAAGAAACAATACCCAAGGGAATGACACGTGGTCTGAAATGGGAAAACAAATACAACCAAGTGGATTTGGTCCATTGCTCTTTTCAGGAGTGAGGGACTGGGGATGAGAGTCCACAAAATGCAAAGGCGTGTGGGATAAATATACTTCCTGAATAATGATCCCAGACTCTTTTTCTCACTAGCACGCTCTCAATTTTTGTTTCTTGTGTTGTTTAAAGTTTTTGATCCAAGATTTCTTGCGGTTCCCGAAATCTTTGAAATCGGGGAAAACACATTACGTCCGAGCCGAAAAGACCTGGCGATTTTAAAAAGCGTCGTTGATGTCATTATTGAATTTACGTTTTAACCAATCACGAACATCCTGAAAACTGTGCTAATTGCCCTTCCTTACTCGCATGGTTGTACCTATGTCTTACTACTATCCATATGCACTTGAACGTAGGTCTGTTAATGCTATACTATCCCATTTGCGCATACTCAACCCTCCGCTATTCTTACTGCGCGTGCGCGCTAAACGTAAGGATTTGTTTCATTAGTCTTGTGTTCAATGTCTCTACTCCTCACATGTTCTCTTTTCTTTGCTCTACAGAGAATACGTCTAGTTTTCTCAAGACTCAACCAGAAATCTTCGAATTTGTAAATAAACATTTAGAATAGCTAGTAATTATGATTAGGAGAATTAAGAAATTGAAAATTTGGCACGTTCACTTATTGGGTCACGTGGTCTGGACAAATCACGTGGTTAAGTCAATCTCAATCGCTTGAGGGTCACGTGGTGACGCGTGGTCTTGTCTGATTGGTTGACCAGGTTTCTTGTTTCATGCAAGCCTTGTACGAAATTTACTCTCCAAAATTACTTGTTACACACTTGTTAGATCAAGTGTCCCGATTAGGTCACGTAGCGCCTTAAAGTCACGTGTTCTGATAGTCCGTCACGTGTCCAGCAGATTCCTTTATTCTCCCTTTTATAATGATAGATAGATCCCGGGCATAGTGCGTGGGTTCGGTGCACTGCGGGCAGGTAGACCTGAATATCATAGAAGCTTTTCATGATCAGGCTGTAAGTGTCATCCAGTTGTTTCGATTTCGATTAATCGCGAGTTATTGCTTTCGTAAAAATGATTTATTTGGAATAATTGTGTAGTATTTATTTGCCATCATTCTAAATGATGTCATGATCATTACGTCACGCGTGGGGAATCTTATTTATTTAAAGTTAAGGAATTACGCAATCATTGACCATCGTCATCAACATCTAATCGCCACATCATCATCATCACCAACAACATCATCAGCATCACCACCACCATCATTACCACCATCACCACTACTATAATCATCCATCATCAGTATCACCATCATCATCACAATCATCTTTACGATCACCATCATCATTGCTATAGAGCGTTTTCACGTGACGTCATGACGGCCGTGTTGGTGTACCTTCAACAAAGGATGTCTAATTAGATTCCTTTGTTTGGAACACCAACATGGATGCCGTGTCTTTTGTCTTTTGGTCTACGTAACTAAGAGTGAAAACGCTGTATCGTTAAATTTAAATAAAATCGATTTTCACCCAATTCTTTTTCGCCCAATTTGCATCGAGTGCAACGCACGCTTGTAGTTAAGTATTATTTAATTAAATAGTAATTGATCTGAGCCAAGCTCCCGAAAATTCGATAAATATTAAGTGTGATTACCATGCATTTAGCAGTGTGATTTTTATTCGTTCGTGTTTATGCGTGTAATGGTGTGATAGCAAAATAACGTTGATTGGCAATGCGCGGGATAAAGTCACGTGATCCTCTTCTGAGCCTGCGTTCTTTTGGGTACGAAAATAGTGGCTATCCTACTTTTAACATTGTCACTTGTTTTTAGAAAAACCTGCTGGAATACAAATATTTTGATATTATCTTTGATAAAATTCAATAGCAATTAAAGTCCTTACATTCACACTAAGATTTTTATTTTTGTTGTATTTTTTTCTGTGCTATATATTCATATGTTGTGGTTCTTAAATTCTTCCAAAATTACTAATGTTTCTGAGAAACTAAGTTGATTCTTTTTTAGTTTAAAACTGAATTATCTTTGATATGGATTATGAAATACTCAGATGAGAAAAACAAGAAAAACTCCCTTTTTTGGTATTTTAATAGACCTTTTCCGAATTCGCTTGGATGATCACAAAACAATGGTTTCAAGTCGAGGTTGGCCTTGATAAACAAAAGGATCAAGTTTAGTCTCGACTTGGAACCATTGTTTCGTGATCATCCAAGCGAATTCGGAAAAAGTCTATTGACAAAATCTAATATACTGCTTTCTTACGATACAAAGTATTTCGTTTTGGTTCATTTGCATCAAATTTGAGGGGCATCTTGCATGAACACAATAGTTTTAATGTACAGTAAAGGATAACAAGCTCTTGTATTTATGCAACTGCCCCTCGAACGCGATAATAAGAAAACCAGTGAATATTTAGAGCTTTTTAGGCGTAGTTACTACGAAAGACTCTTATTCGTTTGTATTTTAGTTGTAGTTTTTTTCAGGAAATTACTAATCCTACACATATTCTAGTTAACAGAATTCCACGTAATTAGTGTGAGAATGACACTTGAAGTTTAGTTAGTTAATGATCCTGCTAACATTGCCCCAGGGGGGAGGGGGGAGGTCGTCGCTTCAGGATTTCGTACCCAGGTCCTTACTTTACTACTGATCACAAAGTCAGAGAGTGGCCTGGTACTTAATATCATATACATGAAACTAATTTACGGTATACCGAGGGAGAACTAGAGAACAGTCAGTTGATATAATGTATTCATAAAATCTATTGTGGTTTATTGTCGTTCCATCCATTGTATTATGTGTTGTTCATTGTATTTTTAGGAATGAATTACATCAACTGCGTGCTCTGTAGACTCTCCCAGTATACCACACTGAGGACATATATTGCACAATGACGTCACGAAAAGAATTGATTAATGATTGAAGCTTGCGTAATTAGTGTGAGTTATACAGGGGTATAGCAGTGCTTCCAATTACACCAGCGTTGTTAGTCGTATTTATATTAAAATATATATGAGTATATATGGAAATCGATTTGGAATGAGACACTTTTGTAAAATAAACAGCATTAAGAGTTGGTCTAGCTGTTATTCTCTTTGCCTCAAA
Source organism: Stichodactyla mertensii (assembly GCA_011800005.2). Lineage (NCBI taxonomy): Eukaryota > Metazoa > Cnidaria > Anthozoa > Actiniaria > Stichodactylidae > Stichodactyla > Stichodactyla mertensii. Next base: position 16,450 of record JAAAQI020204436.1, read on the forward strand.
CATTTTAAGGTATCGTTGCTAAAGGAATATTAGCTTTTTCAAAGCTCCTATCAACGGTCTGTTAGTCATGTGCTATCTTTCATTAGAACATCCCACCCCAATCCAGGGCCCACTGTTGCCCGTCCCAGTCGTAGTGGTCTCTCTGTTAGGCTGGTTATCATTTGACTGAGCGAAATGACAAAAGACACAGCCGCCATGTTGGATGATGCACCTTTCCGGAGTTACCCATAATTCTCCTTGATGTAGCGTGTGCGAGCGAGGTCAGGAAAAGAATCCGAAAGCTAACGGCGTTTTGCTGAATTTGGATTAGAGTGTTGAAAGATTTAAATAGAAACAAGAAGTTCTGAAAAACTGACCTCCCATTCTTTTTTAGTCACAGTAAACGTATTTCCCAAAAACTACGATCAGTAGTTTCAATGCTTTTGTCCCCTGACCTCGCTTACGAGCGCAAATTCTAAAGAATTGCGGGTAACTCCGGGAAAGAGCATACAGAAAGAGAAACCACCTACAAATACACCAAAACAACAACAAATGAATGAACGTCTGTCCAAAAAAATTAGTGTTGCATTTGAAACTGTTGGGAATACCTAGCTTCATAGAAAATATTATTTGTAAAGCTTCCTTGTTGAAAGGCTGACACACTAGGGAGGCTTTTCAAGCAAAACTTGCTAAACTTTCACGCCTACACAAGCCAAAAACTAGTCGAAAGCTACCTGTTCGTGTTGCTTTAAGAACCTTTTCCGCAAACTCTACTTGAAAAAGGAATTCACTTTTTTTTCTAGCCGCCGCCTTTTTCAGCAGTAAAAATACTTTAAAAAAAACCGTAAGTGAACTCTTTAGTGTTAGCTTCGTGACCAGCACCAGCCGCCGCCTTTTTCAGCGATAAAAGTACTTCACAACGACCGTTGTTCAAGTGAACTGTTTACCGTTAGCTTCGTGAGCAGCACCTGGATGTTTCGGCTTTCTTCCCATCGTATTTACGTTCCTGCTTGATTTCTGTTTGATCTCAATTGTTTCTCAGCTTTCTTCTACTCTTTCCGACGTCAAGCATCGGTGTGTTAGAGTTCCGATTCCTTGTTTAGCTTTTCTTTTTCCGAAATTATATTGTCTCCTCCAGCAGCACCCGGTCGGAACATCGCCGCTAATTTGCGTGCGCCTACAAAGAAACCGTAAATTCGTTCGGTATATTTTCGGGTGTCTTAAAATACCGCAAAAAATAAAGCGAATTTTATCGACAATTAGAATTCAAAGTCGACAAAAATTCTTTTATGGAAGAGAAACTTGAAATCTCTTCGAATGTTTTCCTTATTGCAGTCTTTCGCTTGCGTTTCTCACAAGCCGAATTTCCTTTCACATCTTTTCAGTCTTCAAAGACGCAAGCGCATTAACAAACTTACATCGGTTTCAGTACGTCGTTTGGCTTTGTCTAGCGGTGTCTCTGAAAGCGCACGCGCATTATCAAACAGCATTAAACCGATCACCGCTGGTCGCTCGCGTTTGTTTCGCGCGTTAAACGCTTTTCAGGTTCAATTACCAAGAACGCGCTTTTAATCGGTTTCAGTTAGATCAATCAACAAACCGAAGCGTCTGCGCCCGCAGCGGAACAGACCACCAAGCTTCTGTCTTACCGAGGAAGGCGGCAGCGGACTCTTTGATCTTTACGAAACTGGTATAAATACTGCGAGTTCAAACACCAGCTCATTCAGTCTCTCTGCTGTCCTACGCGTGTAAACAGAGAGCTAAGTAACAAAGTTAAATCTTTAAGATGTCTAAAACTGGTGAAGTCTCTTTCAAGACCAACCCACTTGAGCGTAAAGCTTCCTTCATGGTGGAAGATCTACTACGATCTACGCATGATCATGGTACTGCTACCACTGACTACTTATCATCACAGCAACTAAACGCTGATAGTCGCTGGAAAACATCAACTGACCCGCTTAGCTCCTCAACGAAAGAAGACTCGAGATCATCAACTGAAACATCACCAAACGGCTACACATTGTCAAGAGGTAGGTTATAGAACATCGCCAACGAATTATTTTCATTGCTTGGAATAACTTTTGATTTAATCAGTTGACTTCATAGCTCATCTAATTTTGTGTTTCTGTTACATCGTTAACAGAGTCGCAGTATCGTCAAGGCAGTTCTTCTCCGGCATCTTCTACATTGGATCGCACTACAGCATCCCTATCGCCCGATCAAGTCTGTCACCTCGAGAAAGTCTTCAGGCGTCAGCAGTACCTTGGCACCAAAGAACGTCAACGTCTCGCCACTAAGTTACAAGCAACGGACCAACAAGTCAAGAAGTGGTTCCAGGATAAAAGAATGGCGATCAAGCTCCACATAGACAAGGCACAACAGAGACAAGCAAAGCTAGCGTACCTGAACAGCCTCGCTCAAAGTCTCCTAAAGACTCGACAACAAGAAAACGTGTCGCCAAGAATCACCAGACCAGCTGTGAAGCCCTATACTCACCACACGCAAGTGCCATTCAGTAACTACTGCCATCTTCAGCTGTCAAGCCGGTACACAAGACCACAACGAGTAACACCTTACGGTTTCTATCAACCAAGACACAGATTTGATGCGCTACCAGCACTACCAGCTTATACTGTTTCAAGATACAAGTATCCACAAGTATTGCCTCATCTCTTTCAACAATCTTAAAATGTGTATACTATTAAAACCTTGTACCTCAGTTAAGAGTATTGCATACTAATTTTTATATAACAGAGTACAATAAAATCAGCATCTGCATCTGACTGGGTAGATATATAGGTAAAAATAAAAAAGTTTTCATCAAATCTTATCATGGTATTGTTTAATGACTTTATTCCTTTTTCCTAGTGAACAGCTTTATTCCAAAGTCAGTGAAAGCTGTTATAAGTACGAGAGGATAATTTGCTGGATAGACAAACGAACGTTGCTTTCATGTCTTTAAAATCATATCTTGCCTAGAATAAGTGCCAATTATAAAAGGGTTTATTTTAAGACGTATTTAGAGATAACTTCATGGTTGGTGAGCGCATACGATTTTTATTCACGAGTTGTGAAGAATCACAAACGGACGAGCGAGTCCTCGAACGAGACTGCAGATTTTACCGTACTGACTTAAAGCGCGTACATGTTACCGTTCGACATAACAACAATGAAATGGCTTCCCATTGTTTCCATGTGAATCGTCCAATCACAACGCGCACTAGTTATGGATACGGTAAAGGACGGTACTGCTACGGTACGGCTACGATTCCAATAGCCTTCTGAAGCTTTTACGTCACGCAAATCATGTGCAATGAATTGTGGGATATGTTTGGGACAGACAAACAAAATGGCGGAGTGCCTGAGTGCCTGGTGAAGCTTTCCGGACAAGCAGGGGCAATAGTTCCTTTGAAAGAAACAGAGGATAATAGTGTCGAAGACTTAAAAAATAGAGACGAGAGGCTTTTCTGTCGGAAAGCAGGAGTCAACTGCTTTGGAGATTTATACGAGTTTTCAAGGCAGAGTCGAAAACTGCCGTAACTGAAAATGGTAAGCGAAAAAGCTAAACTTCTTTTAAATAACGATCTTTTGGTTATCCATTAGAGTTTTCCGCATTTATATGGACCTTATTTTTACGGCAAAACAAAATTAATAAATTGGTAGCGGCAAACTGAGAAAATTGGCTGGAAAAAAAGACGATATTTAGCCTGATGAAACTATAGTAGATTGCCAGGCTCAAAACAACAAAACCAAACCAAACTGATGTCAGTTAAAATAATTCATATTATTCAATTCATTAAATAGCACTTTCAAAAGTGCAAGCAACAAGCCAAAAATCCTATAAACGTAGTTTTTCGTTTAACATTTTTACGGCAGTTTGAACTCCGTCTTGAAAAGTACGTAAATCTCTAAACGTAGTTTAACTTTTGACATCCTGCTTTCCGACAGAAAAGCCTCTCGTCTTTATCCATCTTCTTAAGTCTTCGACACTATTATCCTCTGTTTCTTTTAAAAGAACTATTGCCCCTACTTGTGCAGAAAGCTTCACCAGGCACTCCGCCATTTTGTTTGTCTGTCCCAAACATATCCCACAATTCATTGCACAAGATTTGCGTGACGTAAAAGCTTCAGAAGGCTATTCATGCGAAATCCGCTCTGTCATGAAAACAATGAGTATTTGCTGAGCAAAAAAAAAAAAAGAAAAAAGAAAAAACATACATGCGCGCACAGTGTCGAATGTACAATGTCATAATCAGCTGCACAGATCTTATGTCCCAAATTAGAATACAAACTGGTGTTATGTTTGTACGAAGAAGTGACTATAAAAACAAGAGTCAAACATGGGTGGATGTTTGTCTTCAAGGTTTGAAAAGGAGAACCAAGCCAGTCCATTACCGACGTTAGCCACTGAATTTGATGACGAACACGTTCAAAGAGCCAAACGATTTCTCGTTGGTCAGATCAAAGTTTACTGCAGTCTTCGTACGCCCACAGTTAGTCTCCCTCGCATCCGTTTTTAGTGTCGGTCGTCACGCAACGCTCCCTCCCCACAAACGGCTGCTCGCATTCGAA
>JAAAQI020204547.1:0-20985 GCA_011800005.2 Stichodactyla mertensii
CTTGCCGCGCCTTGACCGTGTCCGCGCCGTGTTCGTGCCGCGACTTTTTCACAGTCATACGAAATCTGCTCTATATAGCAAGGTAATTTCACGCGCTCTCAATAGTCATACCTTACGGTACGGACCAGCAACCTTATTTATGTTTGCCTTGCCATATAATAAACATTGCTTACTAGCTCAACGCACTTTTATTTTTTAGTTTAAATCACCAAAATAGTCATATAAATTTATTTAGTTATTCAAAGGCTTTGCTGAGTGCACAGTAGTTTCTGGTATTAGCTTTTCGTCCTGCCCTACCCAATCTTAAAATTTCGTTTTCAACTATTACTTTATCGCGGCTATGGCGGCTCTATGTAAAGAAGAATTCGTCTATAAATCCACTGTAGCAATTCCCAAAGAAGTTCAATTTGGAGGACAAAACAATGGAATATTTTCAGTCTTCGATTCTCAGGAGAGTAACCTCTTGCATGTTTTATCCTCCTGATTCGCCGTTCCGAAATTCAACGGAGGACTGGAAACGAGCTCGTGTCGCACAGAATTGTGGGGCTGAATTTGGGGACAAAATCAAAACGTACCGCCATCTTGCATTGGACTCTGGGATTGATTTGGGGGACAGATAGAGAAGGCGAATAGGCTCCTTGCAGCACGTCGGAATGCAGCTGAATTTGGAGGGGATGTCTCCCGGTTCAACAGTCTGGTCTCAAATACTAATTATTCACTCATGATTGTAAGCTGCACGGCTGCCTATGGCGCCTTAAAATGCAGTCTGTAAAAATTCACATGAATCATTGTAAAGCGCCTTTGATTATATCCACATAGAAAAGACGCTATATAAATCATAAATCATTCATTCATTCATTGGAGGGAAAGACAATAGGTTTCTGGTTCTCTGGAGTTGAGATTCTTTTGTCTTGCCCTCCAAATTCAGCTGCATTCCGACGTGCTGCAAGGGGCCTATTATTCCTTTGTGGAAGAGTTTAAAAGGTGGAGAACATGACTAATGATTTGTAATTGACGTGTAACACGTAATGATTCATGTCGTGAAAGTTAAAGGAACAGAGAACGATCATTGAGTACGTGCTTGCATTTCAATGGTAGGCGGGTTCTCTAGTTGGTGGAGAGATTCTGCATCTGATGGAGAATCCCGTGCACAGAATTTCTAAGTTGAGTAGGTTGTTATTTGAAGTGCAATACTGCATGCCAAGTCGAAGGAGCAGAGAAATACAAATTAGTAAGAACTTGCTTGCATTAACGACGAATAAGTAGGTAAACTGAATGACTCGAATAAGGGCAATTGTCATTAAGCGAGTTCATAGATCTGGTAGAGAAGTCTTCCAGAGGAATGTAGTATGGAACAAGTTACATGAACTGCAATTATCCATGCAAAGAAAGCTGAAGACCTTAGTAAGTTAACGGAGCACAAAAAGATTAATAGCACTTCTCAGTTAGTAAGTTGAGACTTCAGGTGCATGGTGAAGAACCCGTGCACAAGATTGCCAAGTTGAGTGGGTGGTTACCGCCTGAAGTCCACTAATTCATGCTCAGTAAGTTAAAGGAACAGATCTGTCTTCACTGGTCAAGAAAGAGGAACAAATTGCAAAGATCTATGCAAGAAAGCGGAAGACGCGGAAGAGATTGGTGTAGAATTCATGCAACACGCTGTACCTTCAAGTTGTCTCTTTCCTCCATTGTCTTTTCCTGTTGGGACTTCATCTTGTTGAGCTCATTGGACAGTCTTTCTTGTAATGCATTATTTTCTTCCAGTTTCGTTCGAAGTGATGTCACTTCGGATTGACTTCCCGCCTCACGCTCCTTAAAATTATCACCAAAAATATTTGGCAGACAAATAAGTAGTACGTAGTGTGTTGAAGACTTTCTTAACACATGTAATTAGCAATTGAAACTGTAAATCTCAAAACTTCTCACCCATCAAGAGAATAAACCGAGTATCTCACTTGACAACCATTAGAATAATGAAGTTATATACAAGGCTACGCAGAAACACTTCAGGAGTGTTAGTAAGACGCTCATTTGCCAATGTTAGATAACCAAACATACGTAAGGGTAAACAGAAATGAGTCTCGGTCATAAAAGTGACGTCTGCGTGCAGCAAGTTGGACCTCCTTGTTTTCAGAAGTATTGTTAGAACAGAACTATTGGGGATAACTAATCGATAATGGTAGATAGCCAAGCATACACTAGGCTATATGCAGAAACAACCTCAACCATAAAGTGTAAGGACTTCTTGCAGCAGTACGGTTAGAATTAATACTAGAAATCGTGCAAGAGCACATCCTCAGTCACAAAGAGATTAAATAAGAGACCTTCACATAATATACTGGCTCTCGGTTAGTAGCATTAGTAAGGAGCTCAACGACACCTCATTTGACAACCATTAGATAATGAAGTTATATATGCAGAAACAACTCGACACAAATCCTAGAAAGCGTTAGCTGATAATAACAGAGTGGAAACACACCAAGAAACACATTACTTCTGATTAATTGAAGTTATTACTGCAATATTTAACGGAACAGAAACTCTGACACTCATTTTACATACAGGTATGACAACTGGTCAATGGAAGACCATGTATTCAACTTGTACCTTAATAGTATCTCTATCCTGTGTTGTGCTTTGTAATTGTGACTTGGTTTCTTCCAACTGCTTTGTCAAGTTTTCCAGTAATGTTCTATTCTTATCCAGCTCATTTTTATAGGTATTAACTTCTGTTTGTTTTGTACTGTTTACTTCCTATGGAATCCAGGACCAGTTACGAAATAAATGTCAAACAATATAGATAAACCAACAATTATTGGACTAAAATCAAAAACTTAATAATTGCTTTAAAAGGAATGAAAGCAAGGAAATAAAAATTAAAAATGGGTTTACCAATTCAACTAAAAAAATAATAACCAGTTTTTTAAAACAAGCAAGCAGACAGACAGACAGACAGACAGCAGTGGCGGATCCAGGATTTTTTAAGGGGGCGGCTGATCGCTGAAATTACGACATATAATCAAAACCGTCCACCAAAATGACGTCATTTTTCTTTTTTCTTTTTTCTTTATTCGATATAATTTTTCTTGTCACATTAATACGATTTTTCTGTAAAAATTTTCTCGCTGGTGAAAGGCATAAATGCTTCATTGACCATCCAGTTAGTATAATTTTAAGTTAGTTTATCGATTCCAATGAGCCGTTATCCCTGCATCCGCCCCTGGACAGACAAACAAACAAACAGACAAGCAAGCAAACAAACAAACGAATGAAAGGGAAAAATCCAAACATCTAATCTTTTTAAACAGACAAATAAACTAAAGCCAAAATAGACAGAAAAAACATACACCAGGCCTGACAACTACACAAAAAAATAACATAGAATGCATACACCAACAAAATAACATTAGCTAAATAAAAACCAGCTTCAGGAATAAAAGCAATACAGAGCTGTTCAAAGGATGTTTCAAAGACAATTCACACCAACAAACAAAATAAAAACCATCTCGTCTACTAGTAACAGTTTTTGCTATCACATTAACTACCTTAGCATTATCTCTATCTTGTGTTATAGCTTGCAATTGACTCTTCGTGCTATTTAACTCTTCTGTTAGCCTTTGTAATTGTTCAGTCTGCTGGCTGAGTCTACTAGTCAGACTGGCAGATTCATCATTCTTAGTCTGTTCTAATTTCTTTAACAAAGATACACCTATTTCAAAAAAGTTGTCATTGCCAAGTGACATAGGTGATGGGCGACAGGTCATTCCAAGATGGAAAGGAATTCTGGGCATACAAGTAAACACAAATAATCGAGGCCTTTAAAATGGTTTTGTTGACTACAAACAACACTGAATATCTCAACACTAAGCTCCATGTTCTAGACGAGAATAAGCAGCAGAAACACAAGTCATTCCAGCTATTCTTGGATCTTGGAATGGACTATTGCCGATTGCCTTTGGCTGCGACAACCTTTTTTGAAATAGGTATATCATAGAATTTTTGTGTAAAATGACCAGGAAAATCAAAGCAAATATTGTTAGAAGACTATATGTTTTGGTGTGTTCGTTTATTGTGAACCCAGGAAAGTTAAGCTTTTTTAGGAAACTTATCCAGACATTAGATAAACTTTTACTCATTTCAGTCACTCAACGCTGGTGGTTCCTTCAGAGACAAATATTATACAATAAGAATGATGTTACTACTTCTTGGAGTACAACAATAGCATTCCAATGTCATCTTAGAAAGGCCATTCAGATACAAGAAACAATTCTCCTATTAGATCCCAAGGAAATTTAGTAAACAGAAACAAGTTATAACAAGGCATCCCATTTTTCCACACTTGGCTTTCGTATTCAGAGGCAGATCCAGGGTTTTTTCAGGGAGGGGTGCATCCCCTGGATTTTTTGGAGGGAGGGGTACAACATTTATGTTTGGGACTTTGGCACCAAAACTAGATACTAATTAAATCATAATTGACTGTAAATTGCTCATCTCAGGGGGGTGCACACCCTTGCACCTCTCCCCTGGATCTGCCCCTATTTCTACATCTTTGTTGTCTTAAATTTGTGTAAATGTTCATTATGGTATATTTATTTAGTTAACATTATATGACTAATCTATTTCTTACCTCCAGCTCTTGTTTGTGTGTTTGAACAAGATTGTCATTTTCATCTTTCTGCTTTTCAACTTCTGTTTTCTATAAGAAAGAAGAAGAAAGATATTTGTATTTTCTGCCATTTTGTTCTGACTGGCATGCCAAGTTGTGGAACCTCATTTTTTCACACTTTTTTTGCTATGCCATTTAGGGCCATAAGGCAGTGGAAAAACTCAGGCCATAAGGCAGTGGAAAAATTCAGGCCATAACTTGTGGTAAAACCCTCGTGCTTGGTTAATAAGAGGTATATATTAGGACTCCTATTGAATATGCCCATAAGCTTCGTTTTTTCACTTCCTACATGTTTATATCAAATAAGTGACTTACCAAGGAATTAATTTGGTTTATCAACTTCTTTGACTGCTCATCATGGGATTTCATTATCTTCTCCACATCTTTACTATGAGTTTCCTATGAAATTAAAAGCATAAATGAAATGTGTTTGTGGAAATTCTCTTTGACCCACTCGAAAAAATTATTGCTTTGAATTTGATTTTTAAAAACATCTGTAAAAGCTGTAATTATCTTGAACACACAATGCATTTTTCATTAACCTTTGCTTCTGCAATATCTTCAGTTAATCTTCCAATCTGGATCTGTGATTCTGCTGAAACTCCTTTCAAGTCATCCAAGATCCTGCATTAAGATAGTTAATATAACAAATGTTTGTTTTTTATTTAAACATATTTGATCTCAGAGTTTTCTCCAAGAGCTAAGGATAGCTCATTGAGGGAGATTACTAACAAATGTATTTCACTGGAGACAGCTTGTTTTTTTATTTGGGACCATTCATTTTTTTTTATGGGCATAGCCTGCTGGGATTTGGGGGGCACACCCTCACAAAATTGGGTCCAAATTAAGGGAGGAGGGGTCAGCCAAAACTTTTGGTCATCTTGGAGACTCATGCCAAAAAATATATTATGTAGAGAGAGGGTCAGGTAAAAAAAATATGTAAACAGAGAGTGGAGGTCATTTAAATATATCTGGAAACCCCAGGCTCATAAAAATGAACAATCCCTTGGTGATAAATAAAGGGTGATGGTAGGGTTATTAAAGAAACCACCATACAAAAACCTGATACCCCTTCTTTGGACTTGTGAAGACATGATTGTACCCCCTTTACTAACAAAGTAACATCATGACATCAGTACTTTTGTAACATCCCTTTAGTCCTGCACACCATAGAAACTTCTGACCCATTGTTAAAAAATGAACAGTCCTTCATACAAACTAGAATTTCTAAAAGAGGGTTCTGAAGAGGTAAAATGGAAACTGGAATTGCCTAGTTTTGCCCCAGAAAAATGGGATTCAGGTCCCTGGGAATGGGAGAAAAACAAAATGGGAATGGGTAAACGTTTTTAAAGGCTTTAAAAGCATGTCCAGTCCAGACTCGGCTAATTTTCTTAGTTTGGCATTGTGACACTGGGAAGTGAAATTTGTAAGAAAAATTGGGCCGTGAAATGGGATTGGCATTCTTCCCTTTTCAGGTCTCTCCTAAAAGACATGATCCCTAACTGCTAATGGTAGTAAACTTTGGCACAGCCAATTTTAACTTAGAATTGTAACCAAGCAGTCAAACTGTGTGTATAGTTCCAGTAAATATTCAATGCATTCTAACACTAGAGCCTGGGCTATGTAAAGAGGGGGTTACTGACCAACCATGAGGTCTAAATAGAGGAATACTGGTTGAGTTTGTTTTAGAATTGGTAAGGACTGGTATCCTACCAACTGGTCAACAAAATGCTTATCATAATGGCAGAAATGGGGTTAAGAATTTATTTTTTCCCATTATAATTTTTGTTTCCAGTAAAGAATGTTTTAATAAAAGTATTCTAAAGGCATGGACACACATTGCAATGTTGCCTACATCATTGCGTAGAATGGCAATAGGGGAAAAACACCTTGTGACCTTCCATGTAACTGTTGTACATGATGTCACCAGTGACATCACAGAAATGAGTCCTACTTTTGCGACATTGCCAGTGACAAATTATATGAGGAAAGGTGCTACATGTGACATCAACCTAAAACCCTGTTGCAAGCAATGTCACATGTTTCAGAAGCTAAGGACAGTCAGTGGTCTTAAATGCAAAAACAATTATACCCAAGGTCTGTTTAGTATGAAACTATCTGACCCATAAAAATTACTAAAATGTCAGCCATACCTGTCTTTCTCCCTGAGTTGCTCATTTAAATATGTCAATCTCTCTGAATTGCTGCCAGAACTCTTCATTAGTTCAGCAATCTCGCTTTCCTAGGAAAATATGAAAACTGCTGAATTAGTTTCGACTAGGTATACTATTGAATCACAGTAGCCTTAGTTATACTGGATAATACTAACATAGAAATGCAAATTGTTCAGCAAAAATTCATGCAAAAAAATTTTTTTTGTTGATAGTTAAAAATCAACAGCTTCTTAGTTTATCAAAAAATTTGATATTAATATTAGTGTATCATATTCTAAACTCTTCAGAGAAAAACAAAATGCAATCTGGAGAGAGACAGGTATGTGCGCTAACTTGGAATTTCAGCAAACATTTTACACATTTACTTAATTTAATGACATCACATTATAACAAAAAATAAAACACAAACACAAAACTGCATTTTGACATTTCCATTTATTGAATTTTCACAATTTATATTAATTCCAACTTATTTGATATATATTAGAGATTATTATTTGGAGCATTTAACTTACTTGACAAATGTTATTAAATTTATTTCATAAATAAAGGTACGTTTGATAAATTATTATTATTATTCTTGTAGGAGCCATTTACATTTGCAAGAGGTGTAGTGGTTTCTCACACAGTTTTATTACATTGGGTATTATGATAATATAAGTATTATAGAAAACAACTGCTATAAAATATGGTATTGATAATTGAAAAATTCTTTATCCCACTTATTAAACATTGATACAACCCCAGCTAAAAATTGAAGTTTGCATTCCCTCTGAAAATGTTTAAAAATGTCTTCTTTTTGCTAATGGTTTCCTTTTTGTAAAAAACTAGAAAAGTTTAAAAGTTTAAAACATTTTAAAATTCATGATGACTAAATACTTCTTTAATGAAAATATATTTAATAACTATTCATGTGCATCTGCTCCAGGATAAGCTAACTGTCCCACTACCTGTAGTTGTTAGTCAATGTATAGCTTAAACCTGTCGGGCATTTGTTGGTAAGGTGTTTGTGGGTTGTCAATTAAGTAATGGCCAACTACTGACTGTTTGTCAGTCAAGTGAGGGTCCTATTCTACGCTATTGCCATATGACTTTACTCACAAACTAACATTAAGGTCAAGCTGGAGTGAATTCAATGATTCAGTATACTGTCATCACCAATTCAAATGAAGGCAATTCAGTTAAGTCCTGAGGCAATCATGTAGTTTTGAAGTCATGAAACACACACACACACTGCCTTGCATAAGAATTTTTAAATATGATTGCTGGCAGGAAGAAAATACCAAAACCCAGAGAAAAGGGTTTTAAAAAAATTAGCTTAAATATTACATACATGTACCTCTTATTAACCGAGTACAAGGGCCATACTGTAAGTTATGGACCAAGTTTTTTCCTACTGCATTATGGTCCAAGCACATAGCATGTGGGTCATAAGAAAGTGGGAAAAAGCAAGGCTCCATAACTTACATACGGACCGAACAAGCAAGGTTAACAAGATGTTTATTATGTGGCAAGGCAAACACAAAAATAAGGTTGATGGTCTGTACCATAAGTTATGGCCCACAAATTGGCAATAAGAGTGCATTAAATTACCTTGCCATGTGATTATAGTAATTCTTTCTGGAACAGGAGTTGAACTTGTGTTTTGGCTGGTTAGCAAAAATTTAAGCAGCCCTAACTTACAGCAATTTTCATTGAGTGGGTTAGTTTAACCTGCAGCCTGTGACAGAGCAGAAAAACCTTTTTTATTTCTTTCGTTATAAGGACATCTATCTGTTTTTAAGCTCAATATTTTGTAAACACGCTCTTTTGGAGCCAAAGAACAAAATATCAAATATGACCAAAATTTAGTGAATACAATAATTTTGAAATGTAATGCCTTGCACTTTGGGAGAGATGATATTTTGATCAGCAGAAAAACTGACATTTTCATGAATATCTCCAAGTAGCTTTACTCTGGTTCGACAAGATTTTGTCACAAGTTTAGAGCAACAGTGAAACAAATGAAAGGCTTACAGTTTTGGCATATCACTTCCAGATAAATAAATAAATCATGAAAGTAGCAGCTTTGTTGTTTTTCTGCTTTGTTGCAGCCTGCGTGATGGGAAAAAACAAACTTCTTAGCAGAAGAATGCTGTCAATGAAGGCTAAAAAAAATAGTGAAACCAAAGCATTTAACTGAAGCACCACTCTGGATGAGGATAAAACTAAATACATATATTTTTTGCTGATGCTATTCCTAAATTGCTTGTTTTCATTGACATCATAGTGGCCATGTTGGTTGAGCTTTAAAAAAAGATTTTTAATGAATTCTCTAAGTAATATCAACCAACATGTCGGCTGTACCTTTTGTTATTTTATTCTCTGGGGAATGTCAGATTGCCATTCAACTATACTTCACTCGATTGGATGAGATCTGCTTGTCTGTCATGAATTGACCTTTTTGGCACTAGTTGTGACATGGTATAAATTGTGTTGGATTGTGTTATGGTCACCAAAATGTTTGGACATTGTCCTTGGATTGCTGTACAAATGTACTGACTTTGGAACAAATTATTTACTTTCTGTGTTTAGTTAGTTCTCTAAATAACAGTAAGGAAATCTTCAATCAAGTTAGAAAAATGATATTTTGCTTTTATTTAGAGAAACAGCTAAGCAAATCAAGTAAATAATTTGTTCCAAAGTCAGTACATTTGTACAGCAATCCGAGAACAATGCCTGAACATTTTGGTGACCATAACACAATCCAACAAAATTTACACCACATAACAGCTAGCGCCAAAAAGGTCAATGAAACAATTCTAGGAATAATTGGATTTAACTATTATACTGGATGTTTTTGTCCAGTTTAGAGGAAAAGCTTGTCAGTTTATGGGTCTGCACTGATAACAGAGGGTTAGTTGTACCAGGAGAGCCAGTGGCTACACCTACCAGTTTCTTTTTATCTGATGTCAAGTTCATAGTCTTAGCTTCACTTATTTGTAATTGCTTCTGAAGTTCTGAGGAAAGAAAAACCAAAAGTTCTAATTTTTGAATTGACACTGGTATCAGGTGGGGAACAAGTACAATGAGGCAATGATAAGAAAGTAGTGTTGATGATGTTTATTCTGACAATGTTTGCACAAAAAGGAGATATTAGTAACATTTACTGGGATACTTGCAAAGATGACATCAATTGTACCAGTAGCAGAGATGATGATAAATGCAGTTACTGTGATGAACAAATATGGACTCAAGTGTATGCGATAATGGTAAAAATGCCAATGAATCCAATGATTGTGATTATAATGGTCTGTGATGGTAGTGGTGACAAAGGATAATGGCAGTTAACACAGATGATGACAGTAGAGTTGATAATGGTACAAAACAATGCTGAGATTCCAATGACTCCTACATTGTATGATTATGAAAGTGATTATGATTGTTGATGATAATGGTTTGTGATGATAATGATGGTGATGATGATGATGGTGTTGGTCATGATGATGGTGATGGTGGTGGTGGTGGTGATGGTGATACTGGTGATGCTTTATACACTTAATTACCTAAGGTAGCTGATTTGATTTGCTTCAGTTCATCAGACATGGAGTCAAACTCATTTTCTTTGCTTATTAACTTGGCTGCAAGATCTAATGCACAAAATATGATGCCAAATTATTAAACTCTTCTCCAAATACTAATCAAGTAAATAACTGTTATGTGTACAACTTCAACCATTATATGGATGCTCAAGATCATTAAATGATTGACTAAACTAACGGGGAACATTGAGTGAATTAGGGATTTTGGGGCTAAAATATCAACTTTTTGAATAGAGTAATGACTAAGAAAACACACAATTATAAAAAAAGAGAAAAAGATCTTTACTAAAGATCCTTTAAAGTGAAAGATCCAAAATTTCATTTTGCAGTTGTCATTCTGTAACACAGAGAGTGTAGTTGAAGTAAATCAATTAAAAACTATGGTGGTAAAATTAGTGGGGGGAGGGGGGCTACTGTATAGCCCTCCAGCCCCCTAGCACTGTAGTCCCTAACTAATAAAAAATAAAAATATTACAAATTCTTCTTAAGACATGCTATTTTTACCTTCAATCTGGGATTTAAGAGAATCATTCTCCTCTTGAGCAATTTTCAACTCATATTTCTGAAATGCACAAACAATATCAAGTCAATTAACCAGCGTGCACTCTATTCTCTGAAACAAACCAAGTAAAGGCAGAGAGGAACCACCTCTATAACTTACAGTATTTGCTATTGTTGTTTGGTACTGTTTCTCCTTCTCCTTGCTGATGCTTAACTCCTTCTCTAGCTGTTTGATCTTTTCAAGCTGCTCCTTCATACCCTGTGATGTCTCACTTGAATGTGCTGTGTGTCTTTCTTCCATTGCAGAGATCTTTGTTTCCAGATCCTGAACTTCCTTCTGAGATTGTTCCAGCAGGACCTTGAGTGATGACAACTGTTGGATTGATTCTGAGAGTTCATGCTCCTTTTCTTCCAACTTCATTGCTACACTTGATTTTCCAGCCTAGGGAAAATGGTACCAGGAAAATAAATGAGAAAAAAATTTTGTTTCAATCATGCAGAGGATTGTAGTTATAGTTAACCTAACAGGGGCAGGCTCACAAATAATGCGTATAATGTAATGTCACATTTTCAAAATTTTTGACATGAAGAACTTAAAACAAGCAAACAAATGAATAAATACTATATCCTATATGTCCATGTCAGGGCTCAAAATAACTTGCGGTCAATGGACAATGTCCAGTCAAAATTGGTACTTGCCTGACCAAATCCCTCATAGGCCACTTTTTCTTTATCAGCTAGAAAGGCAGACTCTCAGAGCTAAAATCAATGGTCATCCTGTCCAGCCATTGACCAGCAATTACTTCAAGCCCTTAGTTTGCTTTGCTATCCTTTTTTTGCTTACATGATTGATAGTAAATAGCATACAGATTGTACCTTGGTTTCTTCAAGTTCAGCAGTTAATTTTTTCACTTCATCTTTCTTTTCTTGTAGATCTTGTGTTAGACCCTTGATCTGTTCTTCTTCTGTCTACAAAATGGATTAAGACAAATTGAAACAATACATTACCAGTACGTGTATATCTATTAACCATTTATTCAAAGAGAAATGGACTACTTTGTGATAGAAAATTGCCCAAGTTAATGGAAGGTTGAGAATTATATTATACTCAGTTGAATAGTCCATTTACTCAATTGATAAAACTGTTGTTTTTAATGACCACAGCTTCAGTTCTACAGGGTTAGCCTCATTCATATGTAACTTATTCATAGATACTCAGGGGCCATGGAGTACACTGAAAAGTGGTAGGGCTAAATTTTCTCAAAATTAAAACAAGCATTAGTGGTCACCATTTTCATTCAACAAGCAGAGTTTTTGTTGCATGTATTATGATAAATAACAACCTGAGGCCCTGAAAAAAAATCCAGGACAAATGGAGCCCTAAAAAAAATCCAGGCAAAAAAGTGGTAGGGCTTTAGCCCTATTAGCCCCTCCCCCTCCGCGGCCCCTGATATTACCAGTAATGAAAGTAAGTTGCTGGTGTTCAAGTTGAACATTCTTCACACTGTCAATGGTACATGCATTTTTTATCTATTTTCTCTTGAATGAGGCTAAACCTGTACAAATGAATCTGTGATCAAGGTTCAACAAATGAGAAAAAGAACTATAAATTATTAGACTTTTCTATCATTACCTTAAGCTCATCACCAAGAATGATTTCCTCTTCTTCAAGTTTAAACTGCAGATCTTCATTTTTCCTGGGATAATTTTTTATTAAGTTACCATGAAATTCTTTTTACATGAGATTAATGCAAACATTGTTGCATCACAACTCATATTACTGTAAACATGGTTAGGGTTTTATGCTTTTCTGAGCTGTCTATCTTCTTTGGGGCAAGGGGAGAGTTATATGAATCCATTCACTGGTTGATTTGAATAACCTCTAAATAAATAAATAAATGAATAAATCTTGCTAAGTTAATGGAAAATCATGGAAAAGTAATAATGTAGGCAGAGAATGCAACTGGAAAAATCAATAAATGTACAAATGAATAAATGAATGGAAAAAAAGAAAAAAAGAATAAACAGATGGATATAACACTGTGCCGGAGCATTCTCTATTGGAATGCTAGGACATTCTCTATTGGAATGCTTGGTTAAAAAAAAAAGTTGAGATAAGTCTGCAAGCAGATGTGCATTTATTTTACCTTTTTTCCTCCTCCACTTGCAAGTAAAGGTCAGCTTTCTCCTTCTCTGCTAGTTCAATTAAGTTCTTCAATTCTTGGATACTTTTAGCACTCTCCATCACAGCTTCTTCATGTTTTTTCTTGATGTTAGCCAACTCCTCCTCTGCCTATCATCAAGAGAAAAAACAATCAGTTTAATAAATATCAAAGATTATAAAAATCAAAGATTACACAAGTTAGAAAGAAAGAAACCAATTCATAATTGACCATGAATTGAATTGGAAAGAGTTTTTATTTTAAGCATTAAGTGGTATTTAGTAGTATTTTTCCGTAATTACAGTGCATTTCATATAACTTTTGACAAGTGAGTTCTGAGGTTTGTTCAGAAATTCTGAAGTTCAAGTCATACTTTAAAAGTTCAAAACAAATGTCCCTGGTGAACTTCAAACGGACTTCCCACAAAAGTTTGGTAATTCATTAAAATCAACTTTAAGGTTTACACTGACTAAGGTGCTCTAAAAAGCAGTGTAGTGCTAATATTGCTAAGGATAGCTTCAAGGAGGAAAAAAGTACAATTTGGAAAAAATACTCAATATCTAACAAATTACTGTATTCATGCGGGAAGTAGGTTTGAAGTTCACCAAAAAAGTTTGTTGTGAGCTTTCAAAGTATTGAACTTCTGAACAAACTTCAGAACTCATTTGTTGGACTATTAGGATATATAATTACACCACGCAGAGTCACAGGTTGCAAGATTATATCGTATATCAGGAACAATAATATGAACAACAACAACAATTCAATCTGAAAATAGTCAAAAAAAGTCAATCCCGATGTTCCAACCATTTTATAAACCAGATGGCTTTCCCTTACTTCTTTGCAGCTCTGCAACTCCACAACTACCAAATAATATCAATATCAACTGCCTTCAACTCAGCAACAATTAAAATGAACTAAATAACTAAATTTCAAATGTCAAAATAAACAATTCATGATCATCCTCTAATGGATATGTGGATCTGCACATGCGTTTGATCATTCTTGGCCAGTGAAACATTTGTCAAAAGTTACATGTGTGTGAAACGTTCTGTGATTGCCTGTTCATTTTGATTACACTTTAAATTTTCAGCTGTAAATATTCATTGATTTATCTAATCAGTAGTAACCTTAGACACTTGACTTGTTGCACTGGCCACCTCATTCCTCTCAAAATCTCTTTCTGTAAGCAAGGCCTGAATTTGTCTTTCCCTTTCCTGAAGTGCTTCCTGTCGGAAATAAAACAGAAGAATGTTTGTGGTAAATGAAGTTAGCCCCTATAGCCTATTCACAAGGACAAGTTTTCATTAGCATCTGTGGTTTCTCTTTTTTGATGAAATCAAAATAACAATACTTAAAGTACTGTGTAATTTAGAGAACATATCTTATTGAAAATCATACTATAAAACACTCTTGTTTTCCCATTTTTTGTATTTACAGTACCTGTAGTGCCACCAGCTGTAAGCTAACATGTGCTGGTGTCTTGCTTGGGGTTACATCCGTTTGGTCTTGGTTTTCCACCTTATTATTAAATCAAAAGTCAATATGAATCAAGTGAGTATGGCATTAATAATACCTAGTAAGATAATGGTTACAATTAGATTACTGAGATATCAGTGGGCCATGATCAAAATTATCCTGTGAGGAATCCCCCCCCCCCACCTTTAAGGCATTACCACCTATAAAGCATATATCATAGGCAGCTAAGCCAAGAAGTGGTGTGGGTAGCACCTCTATCCTACCCCCCCCCCCAGTTATGACATCAGCAAGGTGTTGCAGGGGTTTCAATAGAAGGCGGCTACTGGCGATAAACTGCTGTCTACTTCAAGACCGACTGCCGGCTACTAAAATATCAATCATTAATTTTGTTCTCAAAGAACCTTTCAAGACAGCCGGCTACATTTATATAACAGCCTGCTACTTCTGTACTTATTGAAACCCCTGTGTTGGTGAAGTGTCCATAGACCCTGTGCAAAAAGGTGTCAAAAAGAAATACTGCATTCTGCTCAGTTGTTAAAGTCATATCTGCAGCATTTGAAAGAGCTTGCTATGTATCTTATGTAAGAAAAGGCAACATACCTCACTCCTTTGTCCTCCCATAGAGGTTGATGCACTATTGAGAGATAATGGTGATGATTCAGGAGAGCTAACAGAGTTTTCAGTTTTAGCTTGGTTTTGTATCGATTCAGCAACAGAATTCAGTACAGATTCCTGAAGCTGAGTAGGTATTGATAATGGAGGTTCTTTCCCTGCTGGCGGTGGAGAGGTAGGTAGTTTCATTGATTCTTTCTTGCCAGTTTTAATAACCTTATGAACTGGGGCAAAGAGACCAAAATCTTGTTGGCACTGAAAATACCTAGGTTGTCAAAAACAAAAAGGGTTATAATAATCATAGCAAGCATTCTGAGTACAAAATGTTAATCCTTCATCCTTTATCAACCTAAATTTTTATTATTTGGAGCTTTTTGGGCTCAATTGTCCAACACCAGGGAAAAATATTTTAAATTACAAACCATATTTTTCCCTGATGATAGACTATTGAGCCCGACAGGCTGAATTAAAGATTAAAATCTAGGTTGCAAAAGCACTGTTTATTTGAATGTAAAATGTATAAAAAAAGACATTTAAAATTAAGTGTCTTTTTCATATAGTGTTCACTTAAAATAGTAAATAAGTTATCTAATGATAAGGTTATGTAACCTTAGCTTAGTATTCAGCAGTGAGACTAAATCCACTGTATTTCATTAATGGTATCTATAACACATGAATAGGACTAAATAAAATATGATGATAAATTGAACAGGACTGACTGCATGAATAATTCACTATCAATATTTCTAGCTTTGAGGATTTAAAGTATAAATGTAAATATATCATTTAATCTCTTGCACATTACAAAGCCAATGAGCTATATCTCCAGTAGAAATCTTAATGCCACATAATTAATTAATTGGATTTTTGTACATTAAAGTTAAAATCTTTTTTCTTTATAATGAAAGAAAAACAATGCAATGAATTAATAACAGGATTCAAAATTTTCTATAAATACAAAGCCAATATTCAATTATTCTAAGAGTCGTTTCAGAATATGCTGAAGCTATAACAATAATATACTAATTTATGGGTCAACATTTTTCTGAATGGTTAAAGTGTTGCATTTTCTACCATAATTAAGGGGTAAAATATTCAACAATTTACAATATTACAGTCAAACTAGCTGAAGCGTACTCCCCTAGACTGGATTAATAAATTTATTATTTGAATATTGAGCCATAATTCATTTTCAGGAATGTATTCTGTTTGAAAATATTATTCCACTATTCGCATACTTTTATGCAATGGGATTTTGTACGTTAAACTGACACATTTAAATGAGAAACTGTCTGGTTTTACCAAATATGTAATAGCTCGTTTGTCAGCAAAATCCCATGCATAAAAGTATGCAAATACATTTAAAGTGGTCATACTTTTGCACGTCGTGCTGAATAATATTTTCAAACGGAATGCATTCCTGAAAACAAATAATGGCTCAATATTCAAATAATAAATTTATTAATCCAGTCTAGGGGGTACGCTTCAGCTAGTTTGACTGTAAGAGCATTTTGCTGATATAACGATTTTTAAATAATTCTTTGACTAGATTCAAGTATCCAAGTTACAGTAAAATTTTTACAACAATTTGATGACACATGCTTTATATTCAAAACAAGGAGTTTTTTCTTTCATTTTTGATTTCATTTTTTTATTCATTCATTCATTCATTCATTCATCCAAGAAGAATCTTTGCATCACAAGATTTACACACATTGTGTATGGGCCAGACTTGCGCTATAAATAATTTAGATACAAGCCAGTGTTATACATATTGAATATTATGGTCAGGTGATAAAATCTCATCGTCAGGATTACAGTGATAAAGTAGCAAAGAACCGGATTATGGATTAAAAACCATAATATAAATAGGAAATTTATAATGTTTATGAGTAAGTGGAGAGTAAATATTACATGTGTAAGTACAAACGTTCATAAACTTATATTTGACTCGATCGTAATGTCGTGCACGGATGAGCTATTAACAGTAGTGCGATTCAATAAACTACAGGAAATAATACATATAAATTTAGCAGACGCATCAATGTTTATAAAATATCCAGCTTCTTATCTCGGTTAGATACTCGTTCTCTATTAAAAGGCAAACATTTCGGTATTTTATATCATACCTCGTTCCTGCCACTGCTCCATCGTTCTTCCCAAGTGGTTCATCCAGTTCCACTCCAGCCCACTCGCCTTTCGCAAATCCTGTCGTTCCAACGTATCTTACAGTTCCAATTTTAGTGCCACTCACAACCACTCTATCTCCTATCTCTAAAGCAGTCGTTGAACCTTCATTGTGATGAGTAACATTGACTTTATTAATTTTGGTAATTTTTTCAAGCTTGGTAAACACGCCGTGGAGCGGCTGACATTCGAAGTACCGAACACCAGCGACCGAACCATCGTTTTTTCCTGTAGGCTCGTCTAACGTAACTCCAGCCCAATCACCTTTAGCAAATTTAGTCTCTCCAATGAAACCAATAACTCCTGGTTTAGTTCCACTGACTAAAACACGATCGCCGATTTTAAAGAATTTTTTCAAATCCGCCGCCGAAGTGGCCCCTTGTTGACTCGAAGACGAACCCCGTCTTCTCACGACAGACTCAGACGATTCGGAACCTGTACTTCGCAGACTAGAACTAGAACCTTCTCTTCGGTATTGTAAGCGGGTCTCTGAGTTCTCCCTTGAAAGTTTAGGTGGTAGTTGTTGGCTCGATGTGGCATGAACTGAACCACGGGGACTAACTACTCCAACACTACTCGCTGACCCCCTAGGCCTTACAACACCGCTCCCCGGAGTAGATTTAACTACAGAAGGTGTCGTTTTAATGGCTCCTGGAGTTGAAACTGGTCTCTGTGCTGGATTTCCTCTGGGTCGTACGACTCCAGTTGAAGAATTACTCGGTGAAGTAGCCGATCCTCCGCCACCTTGTATTGGTTTGTGAACTTTAGTTGGCGGCTTTAGCCCCGTCCTTGCTTGTGGTATGTGACTCATTTTATATTTACACCCTAATCACTAGATAGTCGGAGGGAAAGTTTGTTGAAAACAATTCATTCAGCCTTAAATAATGTCGTTCAGTTTGTTGAAGAATGCGGTCAAATTGCCACAGAACTTTTTCGTCTCCTCCGCATCGCAACCCTCGCAATACAATATGGCGTCTAACTAGGTGCCAGGCCCCTACAACGTCATACCCAAGTTTGGTAAAGAAAGCGAAAAGTTCCTATCATACTCTAATATCCTAAAAATATACAAATTACTTTGAATTAATCAAGTACACGTAATTTCCCAGAGCGCATTCAAGTGAATTATTTCTGTTGTTTTTGTTTTGTTTTGTTTTTGTCTTATGCAATACTGGGAGACAGGTATTGTTCAGAGGGGTGGGGAGGGTGGGGAGAGGTAAATGCAAGGCTCCAATCTGCACTCAATGCATGCTGACGTAATGAAGAGGTGAAGCTTACTACTGATATGGATTATCTTGATCTACATTAACTTGGAAATTTAAGGGGGAAATTTAAAGCAACCTGCAAGCCAGATGCATTTCCAGATCCCTAGCTGGTAAGATGGTGCTCAAAGTGTGAAATTCATGCTGCTTACATACACCTCTTTCAAAAAAGGTTGTTGGTTGGAGGAGATCTGAAATCTGAGACCACCAGGAATACTCCAGTTTCAAGTTCTCTGTTGCTTAGGGTTAGCCTCGTTTTTGTGTAGAATATTCACATGCCTCAGTGAAGGTCCATGGAATTTCAAATGGGCTTTTTGCAGATATTGTGTGACATTTAAAATATTGTTGCCCTGTTCTTAAAAATATCATATTTAAAAAGAACATCCCAAAATTAGTAAATTTGGAAATTTTGAGGGCAATCCAGTAAGTACGGATGAAGTTGTCAACGATCAAAGTCGTGTATTTTTACAAAGAATGTATTGTGTAGGGCAAGCATACATTCTTTGTAAAAATACACGACTTTGATCGTCAACAACTTCGTCCGTATTTATTGGATTGCCCTCAAAATTTCCAAATTTACTAATTTTGGGATGTTCTTTTTAAATATGATATTTTTAAGAACAGGGAGTCAATATTTTAAATGTCACGCAATATCTGCAAAAAGCCCATTGCATCTGATCATGCAATTTATGGGAATATAAAAAACATATACCATTAATAATGCTAAAACTAATAAGACCAAGTGTTTAAGTATCTGTATTTGGATGCAACAAATAGTGATAATATGAGATGCTTTTAATCAAAAAGATGCACAAAATGGATACAGTTTCTTTATATTTACAACTGTAAAATATAATAATACTAGGAGTAAATTGAAATTAATTCATGTTACTTCTATATCTATGGACAATTTTGAAAAGTAATGCAACTATTACACAGAATAAAAAGAAAGGGTTGCAATTCTAATTTGCACCTAACAGTCATGTGGTAATCATCACTCTAAATAAATTGAGCTCATGGTCCCTTCAGGAAGGCTGTATTGGACAACAAAGAAACTTTTAAATGCTTAGAGAAAGTCTATAATGATGGTATAACAGCATTTTGAAAAAGTCTTTGCGCAAGGCATTAGAAATCCAATGAAAATTGTTTTGAATAATTTTTTTTTTGCTCCCCAGTTTCAGTTACATGATTATTAGCTGCAAAGCACCTATTTAACAAGTTCTTAATTTTTGGTGCACAATAGACTGTCCTTTCCCAAGATATGGTTGAGTGAGTCCAGTACTTGCCATAGTCTCGATTTCATTATCATAGCAGTTTCTTCTTGGTGTTATTATGCAAATTATATATTGTTTAATCAACAACTCTTCTTTGCTTTATTGTTTAATCATTCTTAAGTCCATTGTATCAGATTAGTACATAGCTCAGTGCACGATGGTACATACAGTACTAAAATTGAAGCTTTGGCAAGTACCAGACTCAACCATATCTTGGGAAAGGGCTATTAATAACTATAATCATATCATACTAGAGTTGAGGCTGAATGATGTCTGATGGATATAGAGAAAACTAAATAAATGATAATTAATATTAATATGAGGAACAATAGCACAAAAGATTAAATAAAAGAAAGCAATCACCAAAGAGGAAATTCCAGAGAGAAATGCACCATCAATTCAGTGCAAAGCAATTACTTCACACAGTTTTCTCTAAAGTTAGAATTTGTGAATGACTAATTTCATCTACTTGGGTCTTGATTCACTATGCTTCTTTGTGTAATCTTCAGCATTTTTCATAAATTTCTTCTTGTCTTTAGTGTATTCTTCAGCAAGGTCTCCACGGAGCGGATGCTCTGGTTCTGGATTTTGAACTAATGCAACTAGAGCTTGAATTACTGAAAATGAAGATAATTAACCATAGATATAGAGGATATTACATGGGTGTGCAGAGATACAGATTTTATCTTCAGTTATTGAAAAGGACTTTCACAAGTGAGTACAGCAAACAACCTTTGTGAGAGATTTTCAACATGAGAAGATAAAATTCATATCTCCAAGTACCTATGTAGTATTCTGTTTATTATATAAATATTGATGAACAAACCTTATAATATTGCTTTCAAAGAGCCGTAAAAGATACAAATCCTGGTGGTGTTATTACTGGGCTACCTGTGGTAGACCAGTCTAGAAATGCAGTCTGTGTCTCTGTTTTTTTCCTGTGCAGCAAAATTGAAAAGTTGCGCAATCGGTACTCAGGACTCTGCAGACCAAGTAAGTTACAAGGTTCCCGGATGCAGGGGAATGTTGCAACTGATGCAGATGTCAATCGATATGTCAATTACAGTTGATGCAACGGTAATGGTATGGG
>JAAAQI020204658.1:0-20983 GCA_011800005.2 Stichodactyla mertensii
TGACGTAAGACTGGGACGAGGGCCGCTCGAAATACAACCACAATCCTTTTCGCGCTTAGTTCTCCGGACAGCTGGTTAGGTTGAACCTCAGTCAAACACTCAAGTCTAAACACGGCCTAAGTTTTACTTTGCTGTAACCTTATATATTTTTTGTTCTGGACTTCCACAAATGTGTGAGCGTGAATAATTATTGATCATAGACGCCATCAAAAGCAAGAAATCTAGTTATATCTAGTCAGCACAATCAGTCGGCAAATCAAAATCAGTCGAATTCAAATATCTTTATCAATGACTTTGTAAAACAACGTTATTTTTAACTCAGCCCGCGCGACCATTTAAGTGACTCCATTACCTTTCATGCAACTCATGGCGATAGCTGTGTGCCTTAGGCGGTTGGAAACAAATTTATCAGATGGAAGCTTGCTTTTTGCGGGACACTTGACTAAGTGAAAAGACGGGGAGCAAAACAAAGGAAAAATAAACAGATCAAAATAGGCATATATAAACGTATCAGTTAGCTAATGGAATATTTTGATGTTTTCTTCAAGTCAGACTAAGTCGTTTTTTTCCTTTATATTCATATGTGTGGAAGTGTTTCCGGATCGGTTTTTGTCTTTGATATCTATAAGCTTGTTGCTTTGCTTGCTTGGTGTGGTTTGAGCTATTTCTGAAGGATTCAAATGCACACATTTTTGTAGGTCTAGAAAAACTAGAAATTGCTAATGTCACTGTGCGCTTACCGTACCGTTGTTAGTGTGAACAAGACACTTGTTTGCGACTTTCATAATTTTACATGATGTGTAGTTTTTAGTGTATTGGTTAGCTATAATGCTGATATATCACAAGTCTGATAAGAGATTTCCATGAGTTTTTGCATTAACGGCACTATAGTAATTTCCCACTTCAAAGCGCAAGGTAAAAAACTGCGTTTATATTTTATTGACCGTCTGATCGATTAAAAGCTGATTAAACTACGAAAAAAAGAGAAAAAACCTGCAATTTTTTATAAAATCTGAGGGCGTTTGTTTTTATTAAAAATGCCTTATTAGTATTATTGAAATGGCTTGCTTGAAAAACCAATAAACTGATCTTTGTGGTTGCCATATATGCTCAAATGAAACATTATTATAAGAAATAGTGTAGCTTAAGGACCGTTCGCTAAAAAATTCGAAATGTTGGGAGTCACTGTATAGGAAAATTATAATGCTGACGTTTAGATTTATCGATTGATTAGATTGGTTCTTTACTTAAACTTGTACAGATTTGTTTTTAATTTCTGAATTTTGTAAGATATGGAGGTTTATAAGGACATTTATAGTCTTATTAACAGATGTAAATAGTGCAATGCTGGTAAGTAAGTTTTAGGGGGAGCATCACGTCAGAAAGAAACACGATTGTCTTACCGTGAGGCAAATGCTCGCACGAGTTCAATTTTGTCGGCACGAGCTGTGAAGTTTCGAGAGCATTGTCATTTGTGACATTACATATAGTAAAATCCAAAACACTTTATCTTTTAGTGATAGTCTTTATTTGTCTGTAGCAAGAGCAATATCCTGAACGCTGGAGTTTCAAATCTGAACGTCTTCTATGGAACGGAAGCGCGCACCTTTGTGAAGCCAGTAGGTGATTAGACACCACATGCCTTCAGGAACCATGATAAATGCTCCTATTTATCCTTAAGACCCAAAATTAATCGATAAAAGTGTCTTCATAAATGAAGCTAACATTGAGAGGAGGAATACTCAGGCAGTGAAATCAGCATCGGACACCGCAGCTACAAGATTCTCAAGTTCCCAAAGCGTTAACCACCCTCTAGTTATTTTTCTTATCACATTATATCATTCTGAGGAACTCAAAGGTAAATTTCTAAAGTTTATCACAATAGAATCTTCCCTGAGTGGTTGATTCTAATGGTACCTTGGTATAAAAACATCTTTTGAGCTTGAATTTTGCTACTCCCTTGACTAGTTTACTCGAGTGCTATAGCAAATGAAAACTGCAGTCAAACATTTAATAAGAAAAAGGACTTTTGTCGGAAGTGCAAGACCCAAGCCTTGTAGTCTTGTAAGTAAGTTATTCAGTGGTTGATTGAGAGACAGTGAAGTGTGCAGTCAAACATCCATTACTTGATTGGTCTAATTCATGTATTTATTGTCATTTAGGTATTATTTTAACAGTAAAATGTTGCGATAATAAAGAAATTCTCTAAAAAGAACTATACTTTAAAAATATGAGCGACCTTTCCCTATTTTATATAATTTTATATTTATATTTTTTAGTATTGCTCTTTTTAGAGAGATGTTTCTTTTATTATTATTTTTATTGTCGCAACATTTTTTGTTGTTGGATTCTTTAACAAAACACTTTTGATTAAGAATTTGATATTATTCGAAATATTTATGGATTGTAGGATAACCATAACTCTTAGAGAAAAAGAAAAACGAAAACGAAAAGAAAAAGGAAAAGAAAAGAAAAAGAAAAAGAAAAGGAAGAAAAAGGAGGAGGGAAGCTGCAGTAAGCGTAAAAGAATTTTTTTTCTTTTCTTTTCTTTTCTTTTCTTTTTTTTTTTTTCCACTCTATACCACAATATACTACTTTACTTTGAAGAAAGCGCTAGAAATAGCCTCAGTTATCAAACTGAAGCAGTAAATAATAATCTTAAGAGGTCCCTATTTTTTTAATAACTGATATATTTAGACATAGCTTAAAATTACAATTATGGTAGGCGGTTCCTATAGCGGTGCAATTTATTATAACAATCGTGTCATTGATTCACAATAATTTTGAGGACTTAAAGGGCTGCATATCAAGACACCATTAGATATTTCCGATTCATAGGATTTAGCACTAACAGTAACCGTTGGTTAATTTGCATATTGCTATAACTTGCGTAAAGTCATGACTTCTTAACTGAATATGAAGATTCATTGAACTGCAATCCCTTGCTTTCCGAACTAGAAACCTCAGTAGAGTTCTCGTATTTTTATCAGTTTTAATTAATTTGGGACCATACATCCAGACATCGATTGCTGAAGTGTCGTATGGCAGGGCGAAACCATTTACGGGTCAGCTGGAGATTTCGGCTCCAACACCGCTATCCATAATGACTAATCAGGGAGCTCAGCCAAAGCCTAAAGGGAGACGTTAGTCGGCCCCTAGACCATGTAAGATTAACCCCTTTTTGTTTTAGATTCACACCAGTGGCCCAGGGGAAGTGAAATAGGCCAGCATGGTGGTCGTGAGCAAGGAGGGTTCTACATGGACGCCAGGTTCACGCCGGGGTAATGAGCCCCGCCCCCTAAAAACTGAAAAACTACTAAACTGTAAACAGCATAAACATGACCACTACTAACAAGATTAACCCCTTGCTATGATCAGTAAAATTAAATCTCCCTCTCTCTATTAGAACGACTAGTCCTTTGACGCTCTGATCCATGTGGGAGACGTTACAAAAATTAGACATGCGCAGACCATAGTAAATAAGTGCATGTAGAGCACTGAGTTTCTTCGTTCTCAAATAAAGAAATAGATCTTATACTGCTGAAATGCTTGGAAATATTAGTGATAAATCAGCGTTTATGCCGTTAAATCTAAAATCTCTATTGGCACACTTTGCTGATACATTCATGAATAGATGATTAGTATACATCATTGCGTTATGGTCCATACACACTAAGGGTTTTGCTCCTGCAGCATGATCTCTTGTGTGTAATGGTGTGTAAAATGACCCGGGAGCACGCCCCTGAAGCAAAACCTTTAGTGTGTATGGACCTTTATGCCTCCACATTGGTGTTCAATCAAGCCGTATTCTTTTATCATATAGTGCGAGTAGTCAAGCAGAAAGGATGGATCCAGGGGGTTGACTTTCAAGACTCACGCGTAGGCGTTGGACCAGAAACCACAGGAACCCCTCCCCCCCACACACACCAAAAAAAAAAAAAAAAAAGGTGCGAAAAACATCCAACACGACTAAAACGCCAATGCATAAATAACAACGGGGCTTGTTGAAATCTATAGCGAATAATGCAAATAATGATACAACAATCCAACCTAAAATTGATTTGAAAATCAAACGTCAAGACCAGATAGACTTTTTGAGTGATTATTAACGTATTTAATGGAAGTTTCCTACAAAAGGGGGGGGGGGGGGGGTGGCTAGTCACTCCATATCCGCCCCTGAAACAAGTTCTGGAGACATGCTGGACATACGATTGACATTCTTATTCGAGAGATTCAAGGTTTTGCTATTGGTATTATTAAAAAGGCAGCACCTTCAGTAATTTTAAGGACCCTGATTACTGGTCCTAGGTAGGAACGAGTTGAAAACGCTCGTAGCCTGAGATACAAATACACGGCGTTCATGCAGCAGTTTTGGGATTGTTCGTTATCTAAATGTGCGTCTACGGTTACCGACGTATTCATTTAAATGAGTGAACTTCAAGATCATGCAGAAGAAAAAGCTATTTACTTGTCTTTATTAAATGGAAATATCCGGCGCAAGATTTAGTTTTGCAATCCACAAAATAAGTTATTCAAACAGTGATGTCTTTTATTGGCTTTGGCCAGTTGTCAGTGACCGTAAAATACCGCTGTGTTTCTTGATTACTGGTTCACTTTTGCAAGCTAGTCTCATTTCAGTGCTAGAATATTCACAAATAACCAACAATAAAATGATATAGCTATTTCAAAAAGGTTGACGGGGTGAACAGTGAATGGCGATCGCGGTGATCGGTGATTGCACGACCAAAAGGAACTGTGGAGCAATAAGAATTTCTTCATATTCATTTCTTAAAAACCTAAACAATGCCTGCACCATTCAGCGAAGATCTTCAGTAGGCATTATTTAGGTATTTAAGAAAAGAATATGAAGAAATTCTTATTGCTCCACAGTTCCTTTTGGTCGTGCAATCACCGATCACCGATCGCCATTCACCGTTCGCCCCGTCAACCTTTTTTGAAATAGCTATATACAAACAACGTACGACTTACGAAAACTTTTAAGCTTCACGGACAGTCTTTACAAAAACGATGTTTTTTGTGACCCTACGTTGAAAACTAGGTGTAGAATATTAAATTATTGTTTAGTTGCAAAACGAAAGTTTGGTTGATTTTCGTTAGCCATTCTTTTTTTACTAAGGGACTGGTCATTATTTATCGGGGGGGGGGCTGGTGCAAATGGAAAAGTGTCTTGCACAGATTTTAATGGCCCCACCCCCTTTCCACATACATTCTATTAAAACACTTTCCACAAAGCTTGCATGAAAATATATGACCCCCCCACCACCATATTTGCACCAGCCCCCCCCCTCGGTAAATAATGACCAGTCCCTAACAACATTAAACCAATGTCATATACATTTCAGATACTTGATTTTGCTTTTGATATGACATTTGTCGGTAGCTAGATATCTGTCGGCACGGTTTCCACAGACTGTTGATAAGAATATTATTTATAAAATCAATCGCGAGCTAGTATCAAAATCTGAATATTTCTGATGTCAGCAAAAATCTGCAAAGATCGATAAACATTTGTATCTTTCTTCCTCGTTGACTTTTGTCTGACATTTTTCTGTCGTTTTATGTTTTTTCCCCTCAAAGTCTCTTGTCGTTTGTCCTGTCGTTTATTTGTCGGTTTTCTTGTCTCTCTTTACCACTTCCTCTATTGGCTGTCTCTAGTGAATAGAGTTCGTTATCTCCGTCTTAATTTATCTGAAAATGAAACTTTGAAATTATTTCAGCCAAAACGATAATACGTAAAAGGTTGAAGCTGCGCATTAGTTTTATTATTTTTTACAGAAATTAATACTGATGGGCTAAATATTTTTACATGTTCTAGTTGGTGAATGTCTTAAAGCAAAGTATTTCAATAAACTTGGTAAAAACTGTAGCTCAGTGCGCCGTTTTGTGAACCGTCGGTGTCATTGTGAATTTAGTGATTCCATCGTTATTTCGGGAAAAAGAAAAGAAGGAATGAGAGAAATTCGATAGCAGTAGCATTCACAAAGCACATCCGAGTCAATAAGACAAGGTTTCTTTGTTTTCTTTTCATTTCTGTCTCTTTCAAGGTAAGCAAACAACCGACCCTAAAATAGCAATTCATCTCAAAACATCATGAAAACCAGTCCAACTGCTCCGCTCTGGCCGATCTTTTAAAGAACATTTCCGGTTTTTTAATACCTTATTTACGCAATGGATGATATACATCCTAATATAAGATCGAGTTTCTGATTGGGCTTATGGCGGTTTTTGCTTAGGAAGTGTTGAAATCCGTCGGCTTAACAACTAACGGGAATGAAAAAGACATTTGTGATAACTTAACAATTTATTAGTAGTTTTTCAAATTGTTTTTCCCCCTCTCTCTTTCTGATGCATTTGCCGCGAATATGATGGATCAGAACCACATGTTTTTCTTGGATTCATAAAAAGATAAGTTGTTTTAAAAGCTGTCCATTTTTTCATAACTCTTTATATAAACTAATATTTTCAGTTCTACAAAAATGTCATTCATATACACCTACTTGCCAAAAGGTTGTCATAGAAAAAAAAAGTACTTTAGTAATTTAGTGAGAAAGGAATAAATTAAAATGACAAAAGAAGATCATTGAAGCTTAACTGCGAAGACAAAAGAAAGAGTTCAGCTTCAGGGTGATCTTTTTTTGTCATTTTAATTTATTCCTATCCCACTAAACTACGAATCGTTCTTTTTTCCTATGACAACCTTCTTTTTGTAGTAGGTGTATATTATTAAATGGGAATCCATATTCATTGGCCGAATGCATCTATGAGTGAACGTTACAACTGCTGGAATAAATTCTCTAAAACAAGTATTTATTGATAAGTTAACATTAATATTTATTGATTATTTATGAATATTTTAAAAATCATGCCTAAAACCTATGGACTATTCGTTTATTGAAATAGGTTTGGCAGGGCTTTAAAGGAACTGAACGAATTGAACACTAAGTAAATAAGGATAAACAATAACTAGCATTTCTTCAAAACTGAAGAAACACATACAAGCTTTAAAAAAACTTTATTCAGTGAATGAAGCGGCGATTATTTAATTCTTCTTCAGTTTTACATATATATAATATATTTTAGTTAAACAAATTTATAATCTCTAGTTCGAATCTGAATTACTAATGTTAAAATTAAACATATCGTCTAAA
The DNA here is from genome assembly GCA_011800005.2 of Stichodactyla mertensii. Taxonomy (NCBI): domain Eukaryota; kingdom Metazoa; phylum Cnidaria; class Anthozoa; order Actiniaria; family Stichodactylidae; genus Stichodactyla; species Stichodactyla mertensii. Next base: position 7,170 of record JAAAQI020204658.1, read on the forward strand.
TTATAGTGAGCTAAAGTTCCCCAACCCCCTCCAAAAAGAAAATTATAACACTAAAAGTTATTATAATGCTAAAGAGTGCAATGCATCCTAGTTCCACTTTTGTACTCACGGCTTTATCTCATCTCTTGCCATCCAGTTCTTAACTACCTTTTTTTTTTTAATCCATTTTTGTTATTACTGCTCATATTTCAAACTGGAAAATAATATTAGAATTAGACACCAGAAAAGCCTACCTTTGTACTCTGTTTTAGTAGTTTTAGTAGTCTTATTATCTGGGATGCGTCTTCATAGCCTAACGTGACTGAGCAGTGAGAAGATCTGAATACTAATAAATGAGCCGAGGTAGGTGAGCGCGGAAATTAATTATGCAAATTAATTCTTTATCAATAAAAGTATTTTGATCTTAACAAGCTGAGCGAACAACTAGCTGCGCAAAGCCGTATTGGACAAAATCTCCGGCCCTCACTCTTTGTTTTCAAAATCATTTCTCGCGTGGTTAGTTTAGATAATTCACAGATGAAATATCACTCTGTTTAATGGTTTTGGACTTTTCGGAGTCAAAATACATCGGATTAAATTTTCAATTGTTTTTAGGTAGAAAAAAGTGCTTGAACATAGGGCCAGCCATGAAAATCACAACGGACTGTGATTGGTTAGAAAATTTATTCCCGCTCCGCTGAAGTGTTAGGTTACTTTATAGTCTGTTCAAGAAGTGTGGGATAAAAATGACATCTGTTAGGGAAAGAAAACACGCTTTTAAGGAAGAAAACAAGCGGAAGACTTGTACACCATCTATCAGCGCAAAAGTTTCTACTTTGCACATCTTTGTTAAATTACTTGTCAGAGAAAAGAGGAAAAACGAAAAGAAAAGAAATAGTTATGTCTATCTTTCAAAATTTCAAATCTTTGTCAAATAAATTATTTTTGAATTTGTCAAAAACTGAATTGTTAAAAAAATTCTCATGAGTTCAATAAAAAGTTAAAAAGAAAGAAAGAAAGAAAACAGAAAAATAAGAGAGAAAGAAGTAAAAGACTAAGAAGAGAATTGTATTAAAATATAAACAGGGTCACAATTTACACATGGATCTTATTCCGATCACGACGCGATTTCATAAGCACCAGTTGTTATAATATAGATCAAGACTAACCCATGACTTAGTAAAAATGCCTACCAATAGAAGCCGGCGCACGTGATGAGTTATTTAGCATTGTTTGGATAATATCCTGTCGACAGTTTCTTTTCACTTTCATCCATATTATATTAGCAATCAACGGATGTTTGGCATTCAGTGTTGTGCTTGTTGTAGCACATTTACTTCTTAAGTTGAAAGGCGAAGTTAAAATACACGTTTATGAAACAGTAGGATAAGTTATGATAAACAAAAACATTGTACTTGTAATGTTGTATTCAAGAGAAAGAAAAACTGAATGATTTCTTGGAAACATCCTCAAGAAATAACAGAGGGAGAGAGAGGGAAGAAAGAGAAAGAAAATGAAAAAACAAAAAAAGAGAGAGAGAGAGAAAAGTAATTACGGAAAAAAGAAAGATATAAGTTAAGAAGAAAAATAATTGCGTATATTTCTTTTTTAAGCGCAATTAAAAACTTCCAAAATTTTGTTTTGTTTTCATTCCACTATTTTAATTTTACGTTTGGCTTATGGCTTATAAGCTTTATCTCAGGATCAGATTATCAAATCACCAAGTTATTGGCTGGACTTTTGCTGAAATACACGGCTCTTTCGATGTTTTGGTCGTGGTGATTATAAAAAGTTATGAGGCCAGATGGTTATGATGATAATAATATTATATTTTCGTGTTTTATTCCTTCTTTGTTTGTTTGGTTGGTTGATTGGTTTCTTTCTTTCTTTCTTTCTTTCTTTCCTTCTCTCTTTCTCTCTTTCTCTCTTTCTCTCTTTCTCTCTTTCTCTCTTTTTTTCTTGCTATTATTTTGTTCTATTCACGTTTTAGTTCACTCTTATTAATATGCGGATTTTAGTATGAATGGACGGTCATTATTTCAGTATAACCTAGTAAGGGGGATCTTTTTGGGGTGGGGGTTTACAACGAGCATGAGAGGGGTAGGCAAAAAACACAGATAGGAAGGGGGTTATCACATATTTAAATTTATCAGTAAATTCGTTCGAAAATGAGAGGTATCGCGTAAGTCCGATAGTGCCTTAGGGGAGGATAAGATGATCTTATGGTGTCACATAAAAAATCCTCCGACTTCCCTGCCCTCTGGGTGATAAATAACGGCCGATCTCTAATTTTCTTTGGTGAGGAAAACTAGGTGATATCATAACTGGCAAGTGCTCCGTTGCGACTTACAGAACAACTAAAGTTTTAATTAACTATTATTAAAAGTTTTATAGTCACGTGGGAAGCCGAAAAGGCTATTTGAAAGACGAATATCAAGCTGTTTCAAAACAATATGCCCTTTGCAGCTAACAGCCACGTGATGATATATCACTTCAGTAGCGAATAAATTAAGCTAACGGTCCCTTAAGGAAGGCTCTACTGGAAGGCAAACAAGCTTCAAAATGCTTAATATCTTGAAATCAAAAGCGTGTTATGAGAATATACCTGTATTTTTAAAAAGGTTTTAGTCAAGGCATTAGAGATCTAATGAAATTTGTTATGAATAAATGAAATAGGATTTTTTTGCTCTCCAGTTGCAGTCACGTGATTATTAGCTGCAAAGGGCCTATCCCATTTAAGCCGCCTAGTTTCCGATGCGACGATAGCAAATAAATGAAATATACTGAAGAATGTAAAATAACCAGTTGAATAATGACACTTGTGGGTGAAATAGTCGAAATAAGCGGAAGTCTCCTGGCATATAAGCAACTAAATTTCCAAATAGAGTCGCGCTTATTTTCTGACCAGATAACAAAAGAGTCTCATTGGAGGGCGAAATCTGTACAGCGCATGCTCAGGTCTCTAGCATAGTCATGCGACTAGGCGTTTTCCGGTCAAATTTTAAATATTCATAATTTTTCAAGCCATTATTTATCGAATCGGATCAAGACAAGAAAATATCTGGCCACTGGCGAGATGTTCACTAACTGGTTAGCTATCTTAGACTTAGTAAAATAAAATCAGAGGCTTCCAAAGTTTCTACTACTCTTCGAACGAATCAAGTTTTACCTCCACAGCAATCTTTTTGTTAGTCACAGCGTTTTACCAGTTTTACATGTAGTAAAATACCACCACGCTGTGTCTTCAAAACAATTACATTTCCGGAAAATTGATCCTTATGTTCAGCTCGCTGGTCTTAATAATGTAGAGGCTCGGCGGCGGAAATTAAATGAAACGTCATGTTGCTAACAATGCTTTGATACTGAGCAGTTTAATCAAGTACAGACTTCTACTTACTCACTGATTCATGTACCAAAGCAGTAATAATGAAACACTTCTCGATCCGCAGAAAACCCGAAAGTGACAACTTGGTCTTTCTTTGAATAATATTGCGCATTTATTTTCATTTTGGTGTAATTAAACACCCGTGCGCGCCAAGGGAGATTAGACTAACGGCGCTTTTTCAAGTTAAAACAAATTTAGCGGCCTTTATATAACAACAAACCATTCATGGTAAATTAAGTTGATTACAAACAACCTACTGTTAAAAAGAATATATGCACATGCATCCTTTATGTTCAAAAGTGTAAGAACAACAGGAAAGGCACAAAGCAAGAAAGAACAAAAGAAAAAAAAAGGAAAAAAAGAAAGTGGGAGGAAAATTAATAGTAGTAAATAATGGCTTATTAACTGAACGAGAATTTAAAAAAAGAGGATCGATGGTAGCACACTAAGTTAAGAGAGAATATAAAGGGAAAAAGGAAAGAGCAATGAAACATGATGTTGTAACATTTCTGTATAAAAAAACATATTTAAATAGCTTACTAGTCCTGCCAGAAACCTGTTTCTCATTTCCCCTTCGTCATTTAGGCGTTTTTTATCAGTTCAGCATACAAAAATACGTCCAAGTAAGCTTTCTGGTCCGGCTACGAACTTCATAAGTTCCCTAGCTCGTCTTGGAGTGCTCTAATTGTAAACCCGTACAGGCGATGACTTTTTACAAGGCCCAAGTCTGATTAAACAAAGACGAAACCACCTGGCGTTTTTTCCATAATTTCTACCACACGTTCAATTAGTCTGTTACTATAACTTCTAGTTTATTGGAAACACATTTTATTGCGTGGTGATATTTTGAAAACAGCTAGACATAATAAATAGCTTTCTTGGAACAAATTCTCGTTTTATTAGCACTTACCCACAGCTAATGAATATAGAATGCATTTAATATGCTTTGGTCGTCTTTCACAGGTTGCTGCTATGACGTGTTCGTATTGTGGAGGTTCGAATCTAGTACATCAGTGCCGATACATAAGTTCAGTAGCCCAATTTATAGCTCAATACTGAGATTTCTAGAAATGTTAGAAAGAATATGTGCATGTGAGTCGGAGTAGCAATTAAGGATCAAACTGACAATGCTGACAAAGGGCGTTGAGTGGCCGTTAAATCGAGGTTTAATATGAAAAAAAAAAAAAAAGATTATGTCTATGGGGATCGGATTAGCAAGAGAGGGCGTCGAAGAGACCTTTTTGCCCGGCAAGCCTCGCATTTAAGCACTTCAGAGCAAGTTAAGCCGGGAAGAAGCGAAGTTTTTTTCTTATCATGGGAATAAATGTGGCTGCTGCTTGAGAAAGGTCTATAGCAGTCGATAATCTAGCAAAATCTGAGAGCGCGCAGTACCTACTGGTCGACATATAAGAGTTAGAGGTCGAATTAGTACGAGTAGATGAGAAATATTGTGAAAGAGCGTAGGAATGAGACAGGAAGCATTTTATATAAGGCGCAACGTCAAAGGCAGTTTATAGTGTAAAATGAGTGCTCATAAATACCGCTAACAAAATATATCAAGTTTTCACTGGTATGAAAGCTTTCAAGTTTTTAAAGTTAAGGTGGCTCATCACAGTTTCTGAGTAGCGATACCGATCACGTTCGAAAAAATATTATGCATTCGTGAAAGAACAAATGGTAAATTGAATACTACAAGTGAGTTAAGCCTGGTTCTCACTAGCGACGCAAGCACAAGCGCAAGCAATATACGCAGACTCAGTAGGGTACTCATGTTCATTAGCGGTGCTTATCTTTTCTCACACCTCGGTAATAAATGCAGTACTGAGTCTGCGTATGTTGCTTGCGCTTATGCTTGCGTCGCTAGTGAGAACCAGGCTTTAGAGAAAGATGAATGTTTCTGATGACTGTTACTATGGCAACGGTAAGGGAAAGTTCCTCTTTTTACATATTCTCGATTTTCTTGGCTTCTAGGGTTATTTAGAGAAAATGCTCTCGTGGATCTCATAGTGGGCATAATTGTCCTTAGCTCTAGTGAATTAAATCAAATTCTAGCGGAGCGTTTTCGAGATATAATCAGTAGAAGTTTTATGTGCGGCAAAACAAAGCGAAAACAAAATTTTTAAACCAATCTCTTAAAATTCAAGTAAGAGAAGCGTTTCATCTGTTGTTATTGTTATTCTGGCTTAGAGATTAGCATAGTTCGGAATAGCATTCGGAAGTAATGAAGCGTTCTGTGTTTTGCATAAGGTGCTGAAGCGCACAAGAGGATGTCAAACTAGAACAAAAGAGTTGCATAATGAATCAAGCAAACCAGCTATAGCAACAGTGGAAACTGGTCGGAAAAAGTCCTGATTTCAAGCTTCTATTTGACAGCCTTATAATAATTCAATCAATATGAAACTTAACGATCATGTCCCTTACTACCTAAACTTGAGCACAAGTGATTTGAAAGAAAATCTATCTTTGCTTTTTTGTGTTATGAGTGTTTTAGTAAAGGTAGAACGATTTTTAGACAACTGAAACTTCACGATGATGTCGCCTACTACCTAAACTTGAGCATAAGACGGGGGGGAGGGGGGGAGGTACTCGACTCGGGTTTGGACAGGGATGTGCCGACAAAGGTCTAAAAACCTGTTCCTATTTAAGACACTCGAGAGTGAAAAATCCATACACTATTCAAGACAAGTCGGAAGAAATGGACCTCCTATCTAAGACTAAAGAGATATGTTATGTACTGTTTAATAAACGATAAACTTTGTCAACTAGTTAGTGGTAATTCCGCATAGCAAGGCGTTTTGCTACAAAATATTTTTAAAAATAGTACCCTATCTAACACAAACAAAAACATGAAACTAACGATCTTTTGTCAAAATTATAGATCCTGTTTAAGACAATTTCAGGTAAAATGTATACCCTGTTTAAGACAACAAGTCCAAAAACCATACTCTATTCCAGCGGCACATACCCGTATAGGAGATATATGGGAGCACCCCTCCCCCCTCGGGAGCACAAGTGATTTTAAAGAAAAAATACATGCGCCTTTTTGTATTATGTTTTAGTAAAGGTAGAACGATTTTTGGACAACAAAAAAAACAAAGCAAACATCTTTATGTATATCACTTACATCGAGATTTCTCGATATGAAGTGAAGCGATTTCTTTCAACTCTTGCTACAACTAAATAAATTAATTCATTTGCAACAGTTTGCGCTCAACATTTTGTTTTGGTATGCTTTTCTTACTTGAGTTTTAGGAGATTGATCTAAATGTTTTGTTTTCGCTTTGTTTTGACGCACATAAAACTTCTACCGGTGATAGCTCAAAAACGCTCTCATAGAATTCGATTTAATTCCCTAGAGCCAAGGACACTCTACTATGAGATCCACGAGAGCATTTTCTCTAAATAACCCTAGAAGCCAAGAAAATCGAGAATATGTAAAAAGAGGAACTTTCCCTTACCGTTGCCATAGTAACGCCGATCGCCCTATAACATACGTCATCAGAAACATTCATCCTTCTTTAACACTCTTGTAGTACTCAATTTACCATTTGTTCCTTCACGAATGCATAATATGTTTTCGAACGTGATCGGTATCTCTACTCAGAAACTGGGATGAGCCACCTTAAGTATGTTGTATGTAAAAAGACTAAAATGTGACCGCATCTAAATCATGAACTGCTGGACGAAGTCCTTGCGGTCTTGTTTGCTTGTTGCTTTTGAAATAGGTTTACACCAACAGCAGGAACAACACTACAAATTTCTATCGACGTCATATTTTTATCCTCCCAATTGATCCATAGATGCTTCGCTACCTTCGTTTCCCCCCCAGTTTTCCACTCGACTCAGTAATGGCAACCTTAAGCCGGGTTTTCATTTGATCGCTGCGATCGCTACGATTGCCGCGATTGCCCAAAAACGTGTTTCGGCGATCGCAGTGATCATATGGAAACACAACTCTAGCAATCGCAGCGCGGCGATCATAGCAATCGCAGCGATCAAATGGAAACTACTCTCCAGCGATCGTGGCGATTGGATTGTATCCAACAAAGCCTTGCATTCCCTCAGGTAATGGTTTATTTTGTCGTCTTCTTCGAAGTATAGGGAGAAGAAAATAGATTATACGATTGTAGAACCAAACCTTGGCTCTCTGACGCTATTTTGACTCGTGTATGGCGCCAAATGTTGTTGTCGGGTCCAGTGTGTTGGAACGATTTCAAGAACTGCAGCGATCGCACACAACGGAACACAACGATCGCTACGATCTCTACGATTGCAGCAATCGTTGAAACGCGTTTTTGGGCGATCGTGACGATCGTGACGATCGTGGCGATCAAATGGAAACCAGGCTTTATCTGTGCTTATGAACAAAATAAATTAGTTTTCGCTGACTTTTGTGTAGCTTTTTTGGGGGGGAAGGGGTGGGGGCGCGCAGAAGGTTGCATTTTAATGAGACATAATAGTCCTTTTTCTCATACGATGAAAACCACTGTAATCCATGACCACGGATTCGTTTAAGAGCAAATCATTCATAAATACCAACGGCGAAGAATGTACAACTTGAACACTAAAATACAAACCCTTAAATTCCACGGGCTTTCACTACTATCTATGGATAACTTATTTATAAACGAGGGTAATCCTGTACAAATGAGTCCGCCGCGGTGATTGAAAACAGCAGTTTTTTCGCATGTGAAAAGGGGCTATTTCAACTGTCCCTAGACACGTGTTCATTAGTGATCTAACAATTTATAATTTAAATAACTGTAGTGTATGATTTAAAACTAGGAATTTATTCGCGGACAAAATCTCGAGATTTAGTCGTTATATTTTATCACGTGCGTTCAGCATACTATTGTCCCTTAATTAATAGGGCCAAAGGCAAAGAGCGAAAAGAATTTTGGGAACCACTTACCGAAGCAATATATACCTCTTAGAGCGGTTTTCGTATGAGTGGGAAACTTACGGTACTGACGTACAGCACGTACACGATACGGCGTGACGTAACACTGAAATGGCTTCCCATTGTCTTCGGGTTAGTCATCCAATCATAGCACGTAGTCACCGTTACTGTAAAGTACGGTACTGCTACGAATTCGCCTTACCGTTTCCCACTAATACGAAATCCGCTCTATTCGTGTTCCTAAGCTCGCTTTTCGAGTGTTCTACATCTCCAAGAGTGTTTATATCACAGTACAGAGACATAAGCGATCGTTTTGTATTGCTTTTATAAAATATTTTTCGCTGTCTTAGCGCAAGCGTGTCTCTATCCCTCGATATAAAGTCACGCGGTAACCATCCAATTAGCGCGAGCTTTATATCTCAAATATTTATAGTTGAACATTTTAAAACGTATTGGTGCCTAAAAAGCTTTTTCCAACTTTAAAGATAAGTTAATTTAAATTTCAGTAACAGATAGCATCTTCTTGGCTATTTGGTTAGTTATTATTCGAAATAGGGTCAATTATCTTTTGAATCTAGCTTTCCTTAAGATCGACATCCAATTTCTTACAACGCACGCAATTTCCCAACTATCTACACACGGTTCAATGACATTCTGAAGCACGTTTTGACTAACTTACCCTCTAATTCTTGTTGAATGTATTCAGTAGTTGAAAGCAAGCCTAAGGATCATGGTGCAACAAAGTGAAGATTGCATTGCGTGCGCATTGACTCTATGTTCATTTGATTCAATTCAATATAGTTCAATAAAAATTTGAATAATTCCAGATGTAATTATTGATATCTCGATGTCAACTCACTATCAAGATAAATAAACTGGACGCTTTATTTAAGAGTGACTAACAAAGTAATACCCAATAATATGTGGGGCCCTAAGATAACGGTCTTTAATCTTTTCTAAAACAGTAGGCCAGCTAGTTCAAGTGCTACTTCGACGGAAATCCCTCAAAATTTGAAACTCTTTTATCCGCGCTGAAACTTAGCTGAAGTAATTTTTGAGATCCCAGTAATCACTTGCTGAAATACTTTTCTTGTATTCGAAAGTAAAGTGCGAAAATTTTACGGATTTTTTATTCTCCGCCATTAATTTGTTTGTCTCACGGCCAAACAGTCATTATGTACAGTGGTTTTACCATGTGACGTTATTTACTCAACGAATTCATGTCAGCGTGTTTTTGACCATACATTTCTTCTTCGATTCTCTGATGTTTAGTTGATGTTTTGAACGCTTTAGCGTAACCCGAATCAACTAAATAGTTTTTTTTAATGATTCGTGATACTTAGTTGAATAATGAGAAGTCCTTCAGAAGGTCATTTTCGCTATCGTGAACAATTAGAACCGATTGCTACTGAAAAATAGGAGATTCAGTGTTATGTACGAGAGGTGAGTCAGTAATCTAACATTAGTGTAGTATTTCCTAACCTGAAACCGAGTTCATGTAATTGATCTGTTTCTTGTACACATTCAGATTCTAGGACTTTAATTTCCAACTGGCTCGAGCAATCTGCATGGAATGACTCACAAATCAATCTGAACAAATCAAAACATTCTTGGCTTTTAGACTTTTAGAATAATTTACTTGACAACCTGAAGGGGGGGAAATCAAATTCGTTAAAAATAATCACCGAAATATTCGCAAACTTGTAACGGTTGATATTTATTAAATATCGTCTACTGGTATCGGCGATGAAAAATCTTAGTTTTAATTGATTTATCCACTGATCAACTCCTTGTAGGTACCTCAGTAACTATTACAAGGTGAATGCCGTAACTTCGTTCCATAATATGTAGTTTTACAAACACATTTTTTTCTTACGTATAGATACAAATGTAAGTATAGGCAATAGACCTTATTCGCTTGGGCGTAACGTTTTCCCAATTCAGACCTCTTGGGAATACGATTCTTTGTTTGAGGTTTATCCATATTAATGTATCTCTCAAGTGTTACCATTAAACAAAAGGAAAAAATCCCAAAGGAATGACACGTGATCTGTATTGGGAAAACAAATACGCCCAAACGAATAAGGTCTATTGCTCTGTCACTAAATACACATCACATTTCCTCGTTCGATATTCTGCGGTACGATCGAAGTGTGAGAATTACCTTGACAGGGACGCGCACCGAGATCTATGTGCCGGATAATTTAGATTGGCAACGTAAAACTCTCTCTTTGCTTCAAAACTTTTCTTATACATGAAAGCAGGTACAGATCATATGATAACTAACAGCTTACAGCAATCTCATTTCTTTCAACATGGAAAAATTTATTTTTCACTCACCAGACGGCTGCAATTGTCACGCAACTTGTTCATTTGACGTCTCATGGTCACAAATGTTTGGATTGCTCCCGGTTGTAATAGTCGTTTAGTTCTCTCCAGGTTACAAGCAGACTTTGAAATCACTGATTTCCATTGGAAAAAGTCACGAATTAGAATCCCCCTTAGGATTAAAGTTTGCGCGATGGAGGCGCACGAATCTCTTTTGATATATAGTCCGATCCATCTCCTTGAGCAGAGAAACTCCCGAATTTTTATCAGAAATATTACTAAAACCGAAAAGAACGCAGCGGCTTGACAACATACTTTGATGAAGAGACAACTGGTAAATAAACGCAAAAACTAGAACTCTTGCGAGTGAGTATTAGCCGGTTAGATAAACTTTGTATCAGTCACTTGTGTTTGGGTTCAGGTTGAATAAATGACGTCATAACTAACCTGACCCATTCTTCTTGAGCTGAATACTTGAAACAAAAATTTTAATGGCGGATGGGAAAAAAAAGTAAAATTTTCACACCTTCCTTTCGAATACAAGAAAAATATTTCAGTAAGTGATTATTGAGTTCTCAAAGATTACTTCAGCAAAGTTTCAGCTCGGATAAAAGAATTTCAAACTTTGAGCGATTTTCTTCCCGGTAGCACTTTAATGAGTTTGCTATAAGTTGATTGCAAGGATTCTTTATCTTAGAATTATAAGTCTTTCTCTTAGACTGAAAAAGACCTGATAGTGGAACTTTGATTTGAATAACATGAGTACGGTGAGGAGAATGATAAGATCATTGATTCTTTCCCTCAAGTCAGGATTCATCATTTTCCTCCCTCCGTAAAAACAAACAAAAAACAAAACAAAACAAACCAACAAACAACACAAAAAATTTATTAAATTTATAGCGGTAACTAGAGTGTTAGTAGAGATCTGTCAGGGGTGAATCCTGGGGACTCGGGGGGTTCGTCAGAAGCCCTAAACCGCAAACGAACCCTCTAATTACTTTCTTTGGAAGTCATCGTACTTTAAATTCTGGTGTTTTCCTGTCATGGCCAAAGCTTTAAAAATCCTTCAAAATTTCTAGACATTGTTAAAAATGAAGTTTCTTCTCGTAGGCCATCTTTATCGTCTCGGACAAAGAAGCTGGAAGCGTCTTTTTATTTTTCCACAGTTTGCCCGTCACAAATCTACAATCTACAGTCATTGTTTGATATCGGTGGTTGGAACCCTCCTCAGTAGCCAAAATCCTAAATCCGCAGCTGACTGTGGTTTTTAAATACTAGTACTGGTAGTTTAGGCACCAATGACGAATATATCAATGAATAGCTTGTCTTTCGGCTTACATTAGAGCACATGATAAGTTTTCGCTAATTTGAAATGGAATAGCTTTTTCACACATAAGTAATCAAATTCTCGAGAATTCAAATAAGTAATTCGGACAGCTCTAAAAATAGTGAAAGGTGCGGTTACCATTCAATCATGACATAAAAACTATCTTTTAGTATTGTTTATTACATTGAATAGTCATTGAATGATGCTTGACAGACTAACTCACATATAACTTACATATTGTGACGTACATTACCGCACAACAGCCAAACTTAAACTCGCTATTCGAGAGCTTTAGGGCGTACCACCTAACCACAATTTTTAAAGAAGAAAAGTGATATTACGACCTCCAATCCTTCACTACAGGGCTCCTATGCTAGTCGAGGAGCACAAGCCAACACTGGTCTCCCGATAAACCATACTTGTAAACCTGCAGTTATATAAGTACCAAGAGAATGTCCCGAAAATTAGGTGTCTCAAAATGCGCATACTCGAAATTTAATTTTAAAAATCAATTATAAAGTAATTTAAAACCTTAAAGGTTGACATCCCTTCAATATAACGCAATCATTAACCACATAAATAATATAATTGTATAATGAACAATATATCTATCCATTTATCTATCTAACACAGGTGTATGCACACTAGGTTTTTACTCTTTGAAAGCGCGGCAGGCATTGACAAGATCTTGACGTGATGTAGATAAAATGGGCGTACTTTTCATTTTTAGCTTGGTTTTAATCAACTTCCCAACTTCCCCAGGCAGGGGTTGGGCGATGCGGCTTGGCCATACTTTCTTGTATAGCATTACGGCTCAAACACTTATGCACATGCTCGTTACACCTCATATCGTGTAGATGGTGTTTCGCTCCTGGTATTCTCGGTTAAAATGGTGTTAGAATTCCGCTTGAAGTAACAATATTCGAATTAACAATTTATGTGCCTTCACAGTAAATAGCAACCAGTTTTTCCAGGCAATTAAGCAAGTCGTAACGATCTTGTGTCTTGATGAAGACGTTACTGAGAGAGTACCGTACTGTCACCTACCCAATGACATCTTAAATTCAAATTCTGAAACGAGAACCTCGGTATAAGGTTTATTAATTTCTTCAAAGCTAAGTAAGTCAAGTTAAGAAGGGTTAATTTTAAGATAAGAATAGTAAAAGTGATCTAATTGTATTAAGTTCCAATTTATTCTATTCGTAGAGGACGTCCAAGGACTCACCAAGGTCTCCTCGATCGGATAAACAACACCTGAGCTTGAAAGGTGTCCTTCGAGGAAAGAAAGCGCGAAAGGTATTGTGCACTACTGTAAATTTATTGTTTTCATGACTGCTGCTGCTGCTGCTGCTGCTGCTGCTGCTGCGTACACATTTCCACGGGTGCGCTTGCGGTTGCTTGAAACAAAATCTTACTGAAATAGGATTGAACGATAAGAATCGGAAACTAAGAGAAATTAAAACTCACTTCGGAAAACAATTGAACAGTAAAGGTGCGGTAATACAGCAACAAAATCGTGAAACTGGTCATGAAACATTGTTGCGTTGCAAGTTTCAGAGTAACTGTTGCTTAGGTATTCCCATTCAGCGTGCAACATAGAAAGTTTGTGGCGCGCGGAGTGATGATACGACAGCAACATTTACTCTGCAACTTTCAACTGAACAATGTTGCATGACAAGTTGCACGATTTTGTTGCCCGTATTCCTTAAGATATAAACGTTTTTGTTTTTTGCAAGTGAAGAACTTTTTTTTTTTTTAGCCATGATACCTTCGGGATATCTCATTCCCAGATGCAGCGACTTTATTCTATACAGTGCTACAATATACACTTAATGTCTGATCTCGAGGGAAACAGTTAGTTTTGTTTTCCCGAGAGGCTTGATGTTTCCCGAGGC
>JAAAQI020204769.1:0-11179 GCA_011800005.2 Stichodactyla mertensii
TGCTCTAACCACGGTTCACATCGATTTGAAAGAGAAAAATAACCTAGTCTTTGTGGTGCATTGTTTTCGCATGCATTGTTGACGTAATTCTTGGAAAGCGATAGACGGGTGGTTAAATGCGCTGTGCTTTCAAGACAGTGAGTTAAGCTCTATTGGGCTGGGTTATTACTGGGATGGGTGACCACTGATAGCTACTTGGTGAATTCAGAACTTTTCTCTTTTTTACCTTCAATTTTATCTTCTTTCTTCGAAGTTTTTAGTCATTTTTTTCTATTCCGGGAATTTTTAGCATACACGATTTTTTTTTTTTTTTTGTATTAGATAGCACATAGATATCTCGGTCTCAGTGTTAAGAAAATACATAAAATACGATTGTTTGAATTTTCTTTTTTATTTTCACTTTTATGTAAAGTGGGCTCCTTGTGTTTTTACCTGTGGCAATCAAGACAACCTCAGGTTGCCTGAAGTTTTGCTCCTCTGCACAGTAGCCATCTCAACGGATGCTTTGCGAACTCGACTCCCCCAGTCCTCCGCTCGAATCGGGAAAGCCGAATAGAAGCCACTTAAAGCATTCTAGTAGTGGTTGAGTAAAATCATCACACAAACGGCCTATTACATAATACTTTTTTGGTTTGTTTCACGAATATATGGCGTGCACCCTACAACATGGCTCCGCTAATTCTCGATTGAACTTCTATTAGAGAGGCTCGAATAGGTATCATTTAAATCTAATCTTAACCAAAAAGGTGTGTGCAAATTAGAGGTGATTATGTACTACATCGATCGACTTCATTACCCCTTATCAATCTAAGCATGTTTTTTATAAACTGTTTGAAAGACTAGCGAAGACAGATGCCGCGGACATTTACTCTGGTTTGTGAACTCAAATGGTGCAAATCATCTGTTATGATCCTGCGAATTAGTACAAGAAGATAAATACTTTGAAATGTTCACCGGAAGTCTATTAAGTAAATTATTAGTTATGAAAGAGTTATCTTTATTGATTTAAAAGATCTTAGTTACGATAATGAATGAAGTTTCAAAACACTTTTGTTGTAATTATTGTACATGGTTTATTTTATCCAAGAATGCAATATCCTCTACTGCGCAAATCTAGCGTTTTAACAAGACAGTTTATCTCAAATTCTGTTTATAATATCGAATTTCTTTCTTTCTATCCTTCTTTCAAAATCTTCTTTCCTATTATCACTGCGTTATTTTTATTTTTCATTTTTCTAAATCTGTTCGTTGAAGAACGAACTCATCATTGTGATAATTGCCGAAAATATCTCAATAGTAGTTATATATGTCTTGTGCAAAACCCCTAACTTTCTTTCTTGCGCCTTTTTACAGGGTGACGAGAAATACTAACACCTTTATTTTTCTAAACGTGAGTTAGTATTGTAGTTCACATTCTAGCAAGGAAACCAAAAGAAACTAATGATTTCACTGAGAGCAAAAAACCATTCGAACTAACAACGTCATCAACTAAGCCTTCTAGCATTTAATCTGTCACTTGCTGAGCTTCTGCGAGATGCTTGAGGCACAAAATATTTAAGACCCACTAATTAAACTGTCAGATATGAACAGAAACAGTGGAAAAACGCCAAGCCGGCCTTGACGTCTGACTAAGAAGGCCCAAACCATATTAAAATTCGAACGTTTGTTTTGGGTTTAACCTGAACACTGTAGGAAGTTGGCAGCTCTTCCATCCTTTTGATGAATTCGTTGTCAGTTACCATTCAATCTTTTAGATAAAAGAATAACACTAAATTACAGCTGAAAACTTAGTGTGGACTTCCACGAACAAGTTTTACTTGAACTAGCTGAGTTTCTTTGTGTGTAAAATTTGTTGGAAAGTTAGCAAGTTAGTTTTTGACTGAGCAAAGGCTTATTGATAAGGGAAAAAATTGTCATTGTTTTTGTCTACGCTGACGAGTATAAAACGTGTAGAATTGTTGTGCTTGAATTTTATTCTCATACTACAATCCCATGCACTATATAGTTGTAGTTTTGCTAAGTTATAAGCATTTTGGCACTTGGCTCAGCTGACGGGGAATCGCTGCTTTAAAATGAGCATAGGCCAGAAAAGGCGCTAAATGTGTGTCATTAGCCGCCCTAGAGCTATATCAATTCAAGGTGGCCCAAATAATACAAGTATTTTGTCTGCCGTTTGTAATAGATATCAAGAAACCTGGTCTTAGTTTATCGTTGACGTAAATCTAGTCGACCTTTATTCCTGAGATCAGTAAATCTGACACAAATGCAACAGTCGGTTGTCTATACTTTACTACTCAACTCCACGTTGATCAACAGCATATATTGAGCTTGCATAATCTTTCTAACTAGTCATAGCAGAGCTCGATAACTATTACTTCAAATGTATCAAAACATCAACCAAAACTTTTGTAAAACCTATCGTTTCATATGAAAGAATGCAAAGCAAGGATTCATAAAACAGCTAGTTATAGAGAATATTCAGGCTAGGCTGACGGGCGTGATTTTGGCCAAATTGGCGTCAGTTTTTAATCGGTCTTTAAACGAAAAAAGCTGGCGGAAATTAAGAAATGTTCCTTCGTCATGAACAAGAATTGCGTTTAAAGGTTGCGATGTCATCAGCGCAATAACAAAGTATTGATCAAGATAAATCAGACGTATCATGTTCAGAGGCTTGGGATAGCTTGCTTGCTAGACTAGCTTCAGCATTTCTTATGTTTTGGCATTTTTCCTGGGTCATTTTATCTCCAGGTACGGCTCTTTTACACCAGTTAGCAATGGAAACAATCCTTATAGAGGTGCTGGTTCTGTTAATAAAGGAGTAGAGTGACCAAGTAAGGAACAGGAAGTCTATTTCTTTTAATTTTTTTGGAAAAAGTGCAAAAACTGAAGCGATGCTCTAGGTAGATCAACCTACATCGGGCTTTTTAAAAACGATCTTCAATTTAACTGGGCGAAGGGCGTACGCTTCATGTAACACTATATTACTATTTTCATTCTGATATTAAATTAGCTGTTCACACCCCAGCAGATGGGTCAAGATAGTTAAAACTCGATAGTTTGACTCGAGCTTCTTCAAGCCGTCCTCTTGCGCTCTTCTAAAGGCGGACGCAAGCGTACGGTACGTACGAGATAAGCGAGACAGGAATGAGTGCCATTAAAATGGTTGTTTCTATCAACTTATAAAGCTATCCTTTATGTGCGTATTTTTTCTACCATTTCAGATTTTCACCATGGCTTCTGCTGTACCGTTCATTGTACTAGTTCTGATAATGGCGCCTGTGGTACTGGCTCAGACGATACGAGAACCGACATACTGTAACATGATTACGGGTTCCGAATGCCGGCAGTACCGTATACTCGGTACCTATAGAATGACATGTGACGTGCAGAAGTACAGCACGTGTGGACAAATATGTAACAGCGCTAAATGTGAACTAGAATGTAATGCTGAAATTTGTAATCAAACTTGTGTGGCAGGTCGTTGCGTGACTGCTGTTTGCTCGTCTCGCACTTGTAGACAGGAGTGTGTGCGTTCAGGATGTAAGATGGAATGTCAGGGGGAAGTATGCTTTCAAAGTTGTGAAGCGTCGGGCTGTGAAATTGAATGCCCTGCTGGAGTCAAGAACTGCGTCCAGGTATGCAATACGGGTAAATGCAAAATGAAGTGTCACGCTGGAGTGCAGAGTTGCAATCAAACTTGCATCGGAGGAAAGTGCGCAATGATCTGCAAAGCTCAAAATTGCGTCTATTCTTGTAAAGATGGTGACTGCTCTTACATAGAAATGAAGGAAAATCTCTTGAACAACAATTTGAGGCCGCTACGAGATTGCAGCAAGCCAGAAAATGAAGAAACTTGCCTTCAAAATTGTACAGAAGGGCGATGCAGGATTGCAAGTTTATACGGTCGTACTGAGAGATCTTTGCAGCTTTGTCATGGTGGTAACTGCTCATTCGTCTGCAAAGCTCCGTTAGTTTGTAATCAGATCTGTATAGGAGGAAATTGCATGCGCTATTCGTGCAGTTCTGAATACTGCGTACAGGAATGCATCGCTGGTTCGTGTGAGATGGAATGCGCTTCCAGAACATGTTACCAGATCTCAAGAGGCGGGTTAACCACAATGCGCTGTCTCTCCAACGTCGACAAGTGTCATCAATTTTGCGCAGGTGGTGATTGCAAACTGTTTTGCCAAGCAAAGCTCTGTTATCCAGAATGCAAAGCGGGAGGATGTTTGACGTTAAACGTGAAGCCCCGCATCAGAGCGTTACCCACTAGAGTCCGATGTCTGGTGTCGACTGGTGAGTGCCAACAGAACTGTCACACGAAACGAAGCTGTATTTGTAGACGTTACTACGCGCTGTTTCACTCATGTGATCAGCTTTGCTACGAAGGAAGTTGCCGCAGCATCAAATGCTACACGCTGAACAAATGCAATCAAGTATGTGAGGATGGGCAGTGTAAATCCATGATGTGTAAGTCGAACACATGTGTCCAAGATTGCAGGGGCGCGGAATGTGAAATGGAATGCCAGGCTAAGAACTGCACACAACTGTGCCCTGGTGGTGGGTGCCGAATGAAATGCACGTCACGTGTCGAGAATTGCGTACAAGCTTGTGACCCCAATAGAGGAGAGTGTACCTTTGATTGTCACGCAAAGAAATGCTCCGTGACAATGCTTTGACTTGTTGATTTATTTTTGACCATCTTGTGTTATCTTACCGGATGATCATCAAGCTTGTCAGCAAGAATTTCGAAAAAATTACAATGTTGTACTATTCCTGGGCTACCAGTAGATTTCTGATCATCTGCCTGCACTGAACGGTATAAAGAAAGTTAACCCTATAAGGATACGTAAGATAAACACAGATTCTGTTTGCCATAGAAATATTCATTCATGGACTACTTGTGGTTCAAGGAGGCTAGCTGCGCTCATGAATCTTTAAAAGACTAGTCCTTTTTTAAAACGTCCATGCTGCGTTTAAACGTGTCTAGGTTCCGTACGCCGTGATAAAAATAAACATAATGGACTACCTGTGGTGGAGGTCAACAATTAAAAGAGCATTTTTCTGGTGCCTTCCTTTCGGCCATAGTTCGCACGATTTCCTATTGCGCTAATCTTGCGAACAACTAAAGAACTAGATACAAACCGTGGTAGAAATGTTTTTGCCAAACTTTTTCCAAAACAGAAAGGAAGAAAAAGGTTCTGTTAATGCAACGTAACTGTACACCAACATCGTGCGAAACTGAAATCTTTCTGCGCAGGCGCTTGTAATCTGAAAAATATATAAGAAAACTTAATACTATGTATTAAAGGTAAAAAGGTATAGCAGATAGGGTGCAATTCAAAAGGTCACAATTTACTGAGTTCGATCCACCAGCTTTGGACGACTACAAGCTTTCCTCAAACAATGATAAAATAGAAGTCAAAGAGCAAGCAAGTGCGATTCAGATGTGATATATTGCATTTTCGACGTTTAGTAAGTTTTCTTATATGTTTCACATATTACAAGCTCTTAAGGACTGGTCATAAAGTAAACAGGGAGTTGGACTGGGAAAATGCAGGCCCACCACTTCGTTAAGTAGTACTGACTGAACGTCACCAGCCTTATAGACTTGTACAAAATTTCATGACCTTCATTCCTATCCAGAGTCGCAGACAGGTCAAATACATAGTGAGTGATCTTAATATCATAGTTTGTTCATACATTTGAACAATGACAGCGTGCATTGACGAAACTGGGCCACCCTTGCTGTTGCGATTTTTTTATTTTTTTATTTTTTTATTTTTTAAATTTTTATTTTATTTTATTTTATTATTATCAATATTGGCCCAACTCTTTTTTCGTGCACAAAAAGGGTAGCCCATCCCATTCTTTTTACCAGCCACTCCCCCCCCCCCCCCAATACTTTTTGACCAGCTCTTTGCAACGGTTAATACAGAGCGTGGACTACCGATTTTGCTGGCCCGGAACGTTGGTCAAATCGTCATTCCCGTCACATCAAGTTCGTTGTTTTTCCATCGCCTATAGAGCTGTTAAGTTGTGACGTATTTCCAGGTCCAATTTTTCAGAAAATGCGCTAAAATAAAACCAAAACGTTTATCCACAATTCCTCCTCTACCTGTAATAAACAGACCTATGTACACCAATTCCTACTATGAAGAACAAAGCAAGAAAAATCTTCAAAGAACTAGTGCTTTTCATTTTGGACCCGGAAGTCGTTTTTCGTTCGAATTACGTCACACTCAACAGCTCTATAGACCCCTTGCACAAGCTGGGGACAAAACAAAAGACTTTTGCTCTCTTGAGAGCTGGAATCCATTGTCTCCCAGATTGAGCCGAATTCTGACGTGCTGCAAGGGGTCTATTCAGAATAACTAAGAAAACAAAATAAGTATTTAACAATTTATAAAATCAGCATGTAAAATTAAAACTAATTTAATAGAAAAAATAAATTTCTTAATAAAATCTAATTCAATTAAACAAGTGGTTCCTTAGTGTAGCGGTTATCACATCTGCTTTACACGCAGAAGGTCCTGGGTTCGAGCCCCAGAGGAACCACATTTTTTTCCTCCGTTTTACATCTCTTGTATTACGTATAGTTTTTGTCATGTCATCCAACATGGCTGCCATATTTCTGTTGTCATTTCATGCAGCCAGTAAAGTTGCAGATGCCCACGCTCAGTATACAATAAAATGCAATAATGGGACCTAACTGGAACAGCAAACTTGTGTAACGTGTCGTGCAGGAATGCTACTCTTATTCACTGGTTTCTTATTCCAACTTTGAGGGGCACTTACCATAAACACAGTAGTTTATTATCCTTCACTGCACATGAAAACTATTGTGTTCATGCAAAGAACCCCTCAAATTTGATCAAGTGAGCCAAAACGAAATGCTTGATGGGTCTTAAGAAAACAGCGTATTAGCACAACAAAGTTTGAAATATCAGAGTGGTTGTTCATAAAAATATGGAGTCGCGCGGGTTGCCTGTGGATAAGCAAAACAAGTTCCCAGGCCTTTGACCGATAATACCAACATGGCTGACAAGTTCGTATTATAGTTTGAACAATCTCTGAAAGTTTAGATTGATTTTTTTTCGGGTTTCTGTGAAATTTTATCATGAAAAAGCCACCACATTTGAAGTACGACGACTTCCAACCAAGGTAAGATGCCATATTTGGTAAACGAATCGCTGGGCTGTGGAAACGACAGCTTAATATGAAGGGTTTTGCAAAAAGTAAAGATTGCGCTTCTACTTCGTGTAACGTAACAAGGAAAATCTGTTACGACGGACCGGTTGTAAATTTGCTCTGCAACTTGCAACAATTGATTCCGGAGTCGTCGATTACGTTACACCGGTATGCATACATCTGGACAGTTGCGCAAAGGTGTTTGTCGTTTACCAAAACAATTAATCTTTACATAAGATTAATCCAAGATTGGCACTAATCTGACTTTGAACAAAGAAGCACAGGACATGCTGGAAATCCGCCTTTGATCTTTTTGGGGAAAATAATATCAGCTTTGATATCGCAGTAAGTCCTTTTCTCATTTTATTAATGCGGCCTCCTTCACAACGAACCAACTTCAGTCCTGTATATCAACTCATGTTCAACATTCGTGGAAGAAAATGAGACTGAACCAGCGATACTTTGTATTTCTTTGGATTTTGTGCCAAAACATCAAGCTTAGAATTAACTAGTGGGAAAAGAAAAGAAAAGAAAAGAAAAGAAAAGAAAAAAAAGAGTAAGGAAAAATAAGAGAAACCATGCACCGAATGCCAATATGGCGACCAATAAGAATTGCTATTGTTCTGGACTAACTAGCCTCGTGTTCAAGTGGAAACACAAAAGTGTTTTCACATGTATGAGAGGCTAGTGAGTCCAGAACAATAGTTATTCAAATTGATTGGCACATTAGCATTCAGTGTAAATAAATCTCTTAATAATATCTAAATCAAATAAACAAGTGGTTCCTTAGTGTAGCGGTCATCACGTCTGCTTTACACGCAGAAGGTCCTGGGTTCGAGTCCCAGAGGATCCATTTATTTTTAAGTCGGTTTTTTCCTGTTTCAGAATATTTTTTAATTCAAAACAAAAATTGGAACCCTTTGGATAGTTTGGTAAGTAGGAGTAATAAAGATAACTTCTGTGTCACGTGATAAAGTTGAAAGAAAAACTTGTGCTTAAGGTAGCTGGTTACTATTGAATCGAGTTTCTGAGCCCACAAGCATGCGCGCGCATAATTTCCACCGAATTACCAAAGGGACTCTATACTTTTTATGTGCTCATATGAAAAATCTCCTAAAAATCAATGTCATATCAACATTTTTCAAAAAGTTAAATATTAGAACTTATGAAAAAGTGAAGTTTTGTACGAATTTCCGCTTGACTTGATGGGACGTTTTTCGGACAATGGTTGAACAAAATATGCTAAATCCAGGTATTTTCATTTCCTTATCTTAAATATGTCATGTTGTAGAATTATCAACCAGTTAATATCTGTACAATATTTCCTTCGTACATCCATTATCTTTTACACTTTAATTTTTTTGCCATTCACTTCGGCTAACGAGATTTTCGCTTCCAAAACTGATAAACACCCATCCATTCAAGCTTGATTATCTCAAAAACTAGTTCGGGACACCCTATTTTTCTGTTCATATTTGAAATCAGCATTAAATTTCCGTTACAAACTATGCTATTTTGAAAAAAGTTAAATACAAAATCCAATAGTAGCCAGTCACCTTAAGAGAAGCAGCAATAGCAGCATTGATAGCAGCAGCTACACACACATCGGGTCATAGAAAATTTCTACTAAGGGAGAGAACAAACCAATGTATCACTCCACAATCCAGAGTTCTTACTACTCCATTGCATCTTTCCAAGTATGTTAATTATACCTCTCAGGAGGCTTTCAACTAGTTAATACATTTCAGGGCTGATGTTCTTTTAAAATCAAATAAACATGTAGGTCACCTCACACTACTTGAAGACACATTTCATCCTGTCTATGTGTTAGGGTTCCACTCAACTCTTGGTGCACCTATAGAATATATACTAAATTAAGCGTTTGATATCCTTACACTGGAACAAATGGTCAAACGATCAGAGCTCGTTTACCAGCGTTTACTGATAAAGCCAATGGCGGAATTCACTGATATCGTTCCTGAAGTTGACAAATAACATAGACCTGACGTGATTGATGTTTTCTTAAACTACTAGTGCTCTCCCTACCCGGGGTAGGGTGGCTTTATAACCTTGACAGTTTTTTCCATGCGCCCTTTTACTGTTCACTGTACCCTGGTCCCAGAACTGTTTTCTTTCCTGTATCTTTATCGCAATTAAGCAGCGCTTTGAGAGCAAGAAAAGAAAACCTCTGAGAACAGAGATGTTCGTTGTTATCTGCACCGTGAGATGTTGATAAAGAAAACGGAAAAAGATAAAATTCATTTGCTCTTAAATTATTGATATTTGGGATGTTGTTTTGGTAGAGTCTCAAAATAGGAATCAAATGAATGATAACAGGCTTTGCTTAACATTCTTAAAATTGTAAATATTCAGGTTGATAAGAACAAGAATGAAAAATATGAAGAAAGGAAGTTAAAGGTAGAAACAATAAAAACAGTAAGAAGGGAGAGAGAAAGAATAGAAGGAAGGAAAAAGAGAAAGAAAGACAGAAACGAAAGAAAGAAGGAAAGAAGGAAGGAAGGAAGAGGGACAAAACGAAGATAAACTGAAAAATGAAGAAAAATGAAAAGGAACAAGGAAGAAAAAACGAAAAAGTGAGCAGCAGAAAAAGAAAAAATAACTGAATAAAACAACAATTAACTAAAATAGCAACAGTGATACCTAGAACAACAACAACCACGACAAAAACAGCAACAGAAACAACGACGGCAGCAGCAATGATAACAAGAACGCCGCTCTTTTCCTCCCCGAGTATGTCTAAACATTCTACTTCCCTACACTACCCTGCTTACTAATGCTGTAATTCGAAACCACTTGGATTAAGTAAAGTGGAATATTTAGACTCAGGAAACTGTCAACAATGTACAAAAAGGGTTTAGCATCCTCAGTACCTTCAAGACAATAAATCTAGCTTGGTAAAGCGTGAAGGTAAGTGACTATAATCGTACTTTCTGCTAAACTCTGGGTCAAATCTAAGCAGAAGTTTGAAAGCAGGAAATAAGGTTTTAGTAATTGTTCTGACGCTTGGTTATAATGTGAACTGACTGGGTTTCTACTACTTCTCCCGAATAACCTCTGCTTTGGAAAAACTAATATCCGAATTTGTATTTTCGTGTAAAAATCACAAAGTGTTTGCTAAAGGATCGTAGTTTGTTTAATAATTCATCTGTATCGTCAGCGAGCTTGCTTCTAGTTCACTTTTTCAACAACACATTTGCAGAGTTTTTAGGGACTGAACAACCTCACGTTGGCTTGTGTTCTCGTGTTAGCTCGGTTTGGGATATCAAAGTTATCCTCGTTCTTTATTACAGCTGTTATGAATTTTGATATTCAACTAACATTGATATACATTTGAAAAGACCAGGTAGAAGTGTATACTGATTTTATAAAATTATTACAGAACATAAGTTTATTCTCTGAGGAACCGACACTTTTGATTGCAAAACTGATACACCTTGAACTTAACCGCGATTTGCATCACCAAATTTTACAAGTCAATCAAGTGATTCAACTCGAATAGTTGCCTCTACGGAGCTCTTCGCTTTGAATAAATTACCCTGAGTTTACCCCTTGTTTTTGTCATAACTGAATTAGACTATTATGTCAATTTTGTTGTTTGTAGAGCTCACATTTCTCATGACCTGAAGCATAACTTAATTTTAGTTCTTTATTCAAATGTCGAACCTTTTTCCGTATTTGACGTTTTAAAAGAAAACTTGCCACCCACTTCATAACCTCAACGTTGTTTTTCCGGTCCCGCCTATAGCCTGCACAGCGGCAAAACGACTCACGAACAAAGTTTAACGCGAGTTTTACAAGGGCAGTTTGTATGCTGAATGCGAGGGCAAGATTTGATGGGGTTTTTAAATTTTTTCGGAGAATAATGGTCGTTGATTGTTACGTTCATCAACGCGGTTTTGGAGTCTTTTTAGTTTAGTGTATCGGCAACCGGAGATATCCGGTGATCCTTGGGGTTTATCGCTTCTTA